>VYZW01024373.1:7731-41580 GCA_013401315.1 Balaeniceps rex | reverse complement strand
CATTCCTTTCCTTGTGCTAGCATAGCTTGTCCAAGCATACAGAACCTGGATTAGGGAATAAATCTGCCCAAAATTCAACCGCTGCAGGCGGATTGGTTATTCTATTTCTAGTCTGAGTACCTTCAACCAAGAAATACAAGATCTTTTAAGGACTGCTGAATTACAAATCCTATGGATTTGTGTCCATAAATCCACTGCAGGCCTTGTCCATCATAGGCAAAAGCTTAAGGGCTCTGACAGCTGAGCTGAAGTATTTCATGACAGCCTATTACTCTCACCGAACAGCTCCATCCTCTCAAGGAGAACACCTTTCTCATGGCAGAATGGGTGCTGAGGCTTCAGCTGCTCCCTTCCACTGTTACAATGCACTAAATACAAGTTCATGACAAGATGTCAAAATACAAACTGAGGGGTTGGACACAACCCAAGTTGTACTGCAAACTCCCTACAAGAGTTTGATCTGATCTCCAGAGAGTCCTCCTTCCTTCTTTTAGCAAGGGCTAAAAAAAGAACCCCAAAACAAACAAAGCACCTTAAAACAAATAAAAAAAGGACTACCGTATCCACATATTCCTTTTATAATGAAACTGTGACAACATAACAGCAAAAGCAGACTAACAGGGATTTTTGAAGTTAAAGTCTTTAATTCTTCTGCATAAAGACAAAATGCCAAAATTGTAACACATTCCCTTTTTTACAATCATCATAAATCACATGGAAGCATGCACACTGGAACAACAAGGTTCTCAATATTACTTCTTAAAAAAGTCCTGTACAGATGTGTTCCTTGTATACACACACTCCATGCTCTGTGGTGTGTGACTGAGCCACCCTTGTGCTGGGACACAACTGAACCCCATGCCTGAGCATGCCAGGAAATAACATTTTGAAGGGACTGGGAGTAGTTTCTGGGGAAGCAGCTTGCTTCCACTGCAGTGGAAGCCCACAATGGGCTTTTGGTTCTTGGGTACACTACCAGCCCCACAGCAAGGCTGCTGTGTGTCATCCCTAGCACTGCCACAGTTCTGCAGTGGCCTTGCAAAGAGCCAAACTGAACTACTGCAAAGAGACAATTGCCAGCTCTAATACACATTTGCATCCCAGTACATGCTACATAAAATGCCACAAGGACTGTAAAAAAAAAAAAAAAAAATCTTGTTAACTGGCACATGAATCTGGTCTGAACTCCACTGTAGCCTCAGCCCTCACTTTGACCTTCTGAACACAGTGCTAGCGAGTAAAACAAAGGAGAGCTTATCTCAACACTGTGACAACCCTTAGCCTGGACACCCCATGCCCAAGAGCAGCTCCAAACCTGCAAATACTGCTGCTCCCCCCAAATTCCTGTAGGAACAGCAGGCACTGAACTCATCCTCTTATACTCTCAGCAGTAGATTGGCTCTTTGGGTCAGGCTGCAACATACATAAAAGTAAAACCCAGGTATTTAGGCTGTGTTGCTGTTCTAACTGTCACTCATGCCCTTAAAGAGGGGGAGCTGATTTTGATAAACCTTCTACCTTTCCTTTCTCTTCTCTCACTTAGGCAAATACTAGCTCAATACATCTTATCTCAGAGGACAGTAAATAAGCCAAATGGATGATCACCCAATTCAAAAGCTAAGAACAGTTTAACAACTGGAGAAAGGTTGGAATTCTCTACATTATTTTGAAGCAGCTCTTCAGGTTGGATGTACAATTCTGGTCCAGTAAAGGAAATGGGGTTTAATTCCGTGGTTTAAGGGGTGTCATTCTTCAGTCTGACTCGATATTGGACCAATTCACCAGCATAACATTAGTGCACTCTAAGTAGCACGATCTCCAAATGGCAAGAGCAGGATCCATCAACTGAAGTAGCCTTTACAACATGATGTATATGGCATCTGCCAACACAGGTAAAGCAGAAACATTCTCACAAAAGCTTCAAGGAGCATCCATCATCATCGCAGCACAGACTTAATGAAATCTGAAGTTTTACACTTGAGGCAGAGCTTGCAGAAAACAATCTATCCTTAAAGATCCGGAGAAACCTAAACAAAAAGGTAGATAACAGCATTTTATAAATACAATGTATCTAGTCATTAACAGCAAAACATTTACTCTCTTAAGCTGTGGTATTACAGTAGCAGTAAATGGAACCAGTATTGCATATGGTGAGCTTAAAGCACAGTATAAAAGACAAAGCCATACTGTCCATGCTAAAGAAAGTGTTACAGATAGTATAACACTTTGAGAACATAAGTTATTGGAAGAACAAAGAAAATACTACATACCCTATATAATGCTAAAGTATTTGTCAAAGAGAAAATGAAGTAGTTGAGCCTATCTTTCCTAACCCCTCACATCATTTTCACCTAAATGTTGTTACTAATCCATAAAATACATTTTTCTCTCAATTCTAATTAACCTGCCATATCTTAAGTGTCCCACTAAGTTTTTTTTTCCTTTAGAAAGCAACCAGATACATTCAAAATTATAGACATTTAACCGGGCTCCAAACAGCCACATTTATTTTTCCTGTTTAAGACAGAAATTTTCTTTTAGCAAAAAGGCAGGTGGGTGGAATTCTACCATGTAACCCACTATCTGGTTTTCAAGCAACATTCACTTTCCGCAGATGAAGTTCTTCCCATTTCGGAGTTAGAGCTCATCACACCTAAAAACCATGACTAAAGGCAGTGTCTCTCTCGTAATGTTGATCTTTGCATCCCAGGAAACCAATGTTTTGCTCCATAGAGAAGCTACTTAATTCACTGTCTATATTTTACATGTCACAAAGAGAGTTTTTAAATTAGAATGAGTGATTATGAATGCACTGAGTATATACCCTCCTTATTAAGAGACTTATTTACAACAAAGACAACTGCAAAGCAGCTAAATATCAACTGACTATCTAGAAGACCAGAATAGAATAGAATTGTTCAGGTTGTAAAAGACCTTTAAGATTGAGTCCAACTGTTAACCTAGCACTGCCAAGTCCACCACTAAACCATGGCCCTAAGCACCACATCTACATGTCTTTTGAATACCTCCAGGGATGGGGACTCCACCACTTCCCGCCTGTTCCAATGCCTGACCACTCTTTCAGTAAAGAAATTTTTCCTAATATCCAATCTAAACCTCCCCTAGAGCAACTCGAGGCCACTTCCTCTTGTCCTATCACTTGTTACTTGGGAGAAGAGACCAATACCCACCTCACTACAACCTCCTTTCAGGTAGTTGTAGAGGGCAATAAGGTCTCCCCTCAGCCTTCTCTTCTCCAGACTAAACAACCCCAGGTCCCTCAGCCGCTCCTCACAAGACTTGTGCTCTAGACCCTTCACCAGCTTCGTTGCCCTTCTCTGGACATGCTCCTGCACCTCAATGTCTTTCTTGTACTGAGGGGCCCAAAACTGAACACAGTATTCAAGGTGTGGCCTCACCAGTGCCAAGTACAGGGGGACGATCACTTCCCTACTCCTGCTGGCCACACTATTTCTAATACAAGCCAGGATGCTGTTGGCCTTCTTGGACACCTGGGCACACTGCTGGCTCATATTCAGCCGGCTGTCGACCAACACCCCCAGGTCCTTTTCTACCAGGCAGCTTTCCAGCCACTCTTCCCCAAGCCTGTAGTGTTGCATGGGGTTGTTGTGGCCCAAGTGCAAGACCTGGCACTTGGCCTTGTTGAACCTCAAACAATTGGCCTCAGCCCATTGATCCAGCCTGTCCAGATCCCTCTGTAGAGCCTTCCTACCCTTAAGCAGATCAACACCCCCACCCAACTTGATGTCGCCTGCAAACTTACTGAGGGTGCACTTGATACCCGTGTCCAGATCACTGATAAAGATATTAAACAGAACTGGCCGCAACACTGACCCAGTATAATGAGAAAGGCTCTCGTAACTGTGATGTACAGAGGCATGCTTCTTTTACCTGCTCATTTCACCCTATGTTGATTGCACATATGCTGACTGTAAATCTCTTCCTCTTTCAGTGCAGATCTTATGCGACTGCACCAGTTTTCCAAGGATGATCTCAGGCTATATCCCTATTCTTCAAATCATATTCTGCCACAGGAGAAAGTCCTTCTTCTTCGATACTTCTATATACAAAGAGAGACTAGATATTTTCAAATATTAAATTAGCACTTCAGAAAAGTGAATCCATATTAAGTCTTATGCTCAAAGATTTTAAATTAAAAAAAAAAATCAATAAAGGCAATAGAAAAAACACCATTAGCACAACTTTTTTAAAAACTTTACCTGCCTTTTCCTCATATTGCTAGAATTCAAATCCTAAGTAGTGTAAAACTAATTGTGTGCCATATTCTTAATGAGTTTTATTATGCAAAATATTCCAAGATCACTGTTAAACAGACATTTATATCCTAGTACATAATACTTCAGAGCCTGCATTAAATGTAGATCAAAGACAATCAAATTACACAAAAGGCCACCCGCTAATAAAAGCTGTCTGACTCAAGATACTGCCCATCCTATTCATTCACCACAGGAATCTAAAGTCCAAAAGAAAATTTTCATTGAAATCTACTGCTGCAAATGCAAAGTTGTGACTTCATCAGAAAAATATTAAGACACAGAAAAGCTGCTACTGAAATAATTTAAAAAAAATGGCACTTTTCATTTGGGTGATAAAACACGTTTTCTGGCTGAAGAGGTAAGTATTTCAATTTACTAAGCCTGAAGTATTACGTCTTTTAATTAAGGTGCTGCATTAAATACAAGATGATGGGATAAAATACTAATATAATAAAGGAATAATAAGAGAAACCGATCTGCTTGAACTGAACAGCTGGATTCTGTAGAACAATACTGCATATGGGCTACTGAAACAGAATAAGTAAAATAAGTAGTCAGCATGAACTCACCTTGGTATTTAAATTTTTTTCCTCATTATTCTGTCTTCAGCACTTGCATTTGCACTTCCCCATCCCCCTTCAGGGTATTCTGACTGATGTCCTTCCAATAAACTGCTACAAAATTTAAGCCTACAAATAAAAAAAACAAACCCCAAAGACGAAGTGGCTTTATTACGGTAACCTTTTTCTACTAAATACAGCTACAACCTGCTATTTACTCTAACACAGACTATAACATGAAAACATAAGGACAGAATTTTACCATGCAACATAAAAATATTGGACAACACATCCCTAACAAGAACAGTAAAAAAAAATCTCCATGTTTATAACAAAAGCTTGGATTGAAATACAGCAATAAGGCAACTATGCTTCTAACTTAATACGCAAAAAAAAGTCCCTGACTGTCGAGCTGCATTTTATACCTCTCCAGCCTGCAGTCTGTATCTCTGCAAGTTTTGCTGTCAGGCAGAAAGGAGTTGTTTTTTTTCTGTTTCTGATTGTTCCATCCTGAAGAACAACTGGCTGGAATTGGGTCACTGCATAAAAACAAATAACTATCATTGTTGCCAGCTACAAAACAACTTAATCTCTCAGGAGACAGAGAAGCAGCTTTCAGCTCCTAGGCTTGGCAAGTGAGAGGCTAGTAACAACCACATGGACCAATTCTGTAAAATGCCATCACTTTCCATAAGACAAAGATGGTGAAAGAGGCTCAGCGTCTTCCAGCATTACTTAATGGCAGAAACAGCAGAAAGCAATAGATGGAGAGTCAGACTGGGAAAAGCCAAGTTAACTCAAAGAACAAAAAGAACAACCAAACATACCACACGTTGGAGGAAGTGTAAGGAGGGAAAAAAAAAAGTTGTATTCAACAGTGAAGGAAAAGGAAGATTAAAAAGAAACCAAGGACAGCCTCACAGCACAAGCAATAAACAGAAAGAACATCCTAATCATTATAGTATTTACCTTGTTATTTCTATACCATGTTGTACTGTCATTACTTCGTCATTTTCACCAAAGGCTTCCCACTCTGAGCACTTTGAAAAAGCCTCCTGATGTCCTGATTCAGTAAGACTAGAAAGAAAGTGAAAAGGTCTGAAACCATGGACCTTTGTATCACAGTTCCTCTTAATTCTTCTGAGGATAAGGGGACTAAGTAGAGAGAAAAAAACCACACCTGTATAAACATTTTTACTAATGTTAGTGTGAAGTCTACTAAACCCCGAAAAACTTAAATCATTGTTCTAGTTTTCTTGTGGATCTGACAAAACTTTCTATAGAGTTAAACCACGCTCTCCTCTATATAGCCTATCATTTCTCATTTATAGGAAGACTTCTTATGTAGCAGCTAGGAAGGTGGAAAAAAAGGAAATACGATTAAGACCAATCTCTAGAGGAGTAGTTCAATTCCTGAACAACTCAGAATAAAGAAGGTGTTAGCCTGAAAAACTCTACCCTTCTGTTACCCGTTTTTGAACATTAACTTCACTCTGTCCCAGTCCCAGGCTGGGTGACCAATTCCTTGTTGTTCTGACAAGCATTTTCTTCCATACCATCTTTCATAAGGTGGGGAAAAGCATAATCAAAGTACACAAAGCTTCTTTCACATCCCTTCATGAACATGTATTCTCTATAATACCTGTAGCAAACGTAACATGGCAATAATTAAACAGGCAGTCGAGTTTCAGTATTCACTGACAGACTTATGACTGCACACTGGGCTCCATTCCTTCACCATAACATTCATCAACTTGTACACACTCTGTACGCCGAAAAACAGAATGCAGTGCATGTAAGAGGTATGGGAAATAACTATGACAGACACATAACAGTTTCAGAATTACAACCTCTGAAGCAGAAACCAGGTTCCATGAGAAATCAAGAATAACACATTAGTGTTGCCTAAATCTACACACAAAAAATAACCTGTTATGTCTTCTGACACTGAAGTTTCTTCACCTTTGCAGTGGACCACTGTAAATATTTGCTATCATGCAACACAATTATTCTGCCATGATTTCCCTTCCTCATTAAATTGCACACACACTTGAGATAAAATTAAAGCTATTAACAAATGGAGGCATAAATACCAGTCATATTCCAAAAGTCAGTTCATAAGATCAATGAATCTCCATACGGCGAGTCATTTCATACCTTTCCAGAGTGTGGTACATATGTGCATAATGGCTTTTGCTCTTTGAAACCACAGAGGAGTCAGAATTGTTTCTTTTTCTGCGTTTCCATACTGGAGAAGAATCGGGAGAACAGGAACTACAAAAATAAGCCATAGATTTTACACACATAAGCATTTAAACAGAGATGAAAAATCTTATCAGAGTTCTGCAAAATAATGGCACATGCTACACAGGAAGACTTTTTTTGAGGTATGATTCTTCAGTCACAACAGAGGAACACAGAGATAATGGCTCAAATTTTGGTAACCACTCCACTGTATTTTTAGAAAGTGAACCCAGTCACAATCGCCCAACAAACTTGGAAGCAGAACCATTTTCAGCTCCATGCACATGCCCCCAGATCAAGACACCTCAGTAAACGGGGAAGTGCATGAGGTGCTTCGCTGCTAGTCTCCCTGCTCTTCTACAGACAGGTGTAACACTGTTAATTAAGGATGGTCACTCTTGCTTCTGAAAAAGGCATCCTGCTTTCAGCACTTGCCAACAGTGGTTAAAGAAACCTCAGTACCCCACTGTATAAACAGAGAAGTTGAAAAAAAAACACTGACATTTTCTGCTGTTAATCATGCAATTCTGTAATGCCGGTAATTTTTCCACAGTCAATGCTCTGTACCAGTGACGGATTACATTCAACAGCAAAAGTGCCAAACTCCGAATCTGAGCATTAACTGCCTTCCCTCATTAAACGTTTCCTAAAAAAACTGATAGCATCAACGTGTATTGAATTACTTCAATAAGTTAACCACAAAAGTTTTATCTTATACCTCTCCGGTGTGTAGTCAGTCTGTCTGCATTCACCTTCACATTCATTTCTCTTCTGCTTTTCATCAAATACAAGGGAGCCAGAAACATCCTGATCTTTGCAGAACCATTCCTGGGAACTGCCTGAGGGTTCTGTACTACTAAAAACAGAAAAGGAAAAAAAAAACCCAAACAGATTTAAAATACTACCCATCTAGCTTACCACTCTAAGCAGAAGACAGTTAAGCTGCAGTAATAATTAACAGTTCATCTCATATGACATCCAAATGGTGCAAACAACTGCAACTTCCTCTGCACGTCAATTACCACACAGCTCAAACTATTTACACGGTGCAGTTACAGAGCTAATAGATTTCCACTCTTTCTCCCAATTTACTAGTCCCAACCTTGTGAAGTATTAGGTGGTGTCAGTTAGCAGAGCTAGCCTTGTTACAGAAATTCAAAGTTCTGAAAAGATACAAAAAAAAATTCCATCTTGAACACAGTTGCCACTGTCCTGCAGAGAGCACAGAAATATCTCTCTAATCTCCTTACACTTCTCAAATCCTCTAACATACTGTTATTGCAGGAGAAAGGTGGTTCCACTGACATCAGAAAAAAGAAAGATGGAAAGGTTATCAAGGCCAAGGAACAGCAATCACTTGCTTATGTCTATCCCTTTCTAGAAAAATAATTTTACGTTGTGCTGACCACTGTAAACACACAGAGGAAGGGAGTATACTACTGTAGACAGACCAAGAGCCTTCCTCCCCTAAGTGCCTTACTGGAGATGAATTTAGACTAAATAATGGGAATATCTTGAAGACTAGCAGAATTCAAAAGGAAAACAAGGCATTCAAGGAGACTCCCACTTCTGAACCTGATCTCTTGCTCCCAGTTAGGAATCCTCTAAAGGAAATAGAAAGTCCTCTGGTGAAGCAAGGACAGGTGCTGACTTAATTCACCCATACACACACTGGCTGCAGATCCCAGGTTTCTTCAGTAGGAGGATCCCAGGCATGCAGTGCTATCTTCCACAGCCTGATCTGCTGGTCCCAGGATCTACGGCTGTACTTCTTAAATTTGTTGGGAGTTCTAGGATGAACTCCTGGTATTCGCTGATTCCTGTAAACACACAGTAACGTTTATATTTCAGGACATTATTTTCATTCTTTAAAAAAGAAAAATCCTCAGTCCATCAGATCACGCAAGCATCAGTAGCCTAATAAAGAAAATTTTTGTATGTTTAAACACTTAACTGAAATGGGTATATTCTAAAACACTGTCAGAAACAGACCACACAGCAACAACTAATAATAACATGCTGAATCAGACCAGAGGTTCATCCAGTCCAGCACTCTGACAGCTGCCAAGAGCAGATCCCTACTGCCCATGGACAAATATGAAACAGAAGCAGCATAACTCATACCCCTTCAATAGTATCCTATCCTCCAGCTACTTCTATCTCAGTTTTCCTGAGTCAGGTGCAGTTTCTTTGTATTTAGTATTGTACTGAGCCTGGTTGGGATGGAGTTAACTTCCTTCATAGCAGTTCGTGCAGTGCTGTGTTTTGGATTTACAGCTACAACAGTGCTGATAACACACTAATTTTTGGCTATTGCTGAACAGTGCTTGCACAGCTTCAAGGCCTTCTCTTGTTCCCACTCTGCCCTGCACCCTCCCACAGCCACTAAGTTGAGGGTGAACAAGAAGCTGAGAGGGGACAGCTGGCTCGACTTACCCAAAGAGATATTCCACACCATATAATGCCATGCTCAGAAATAAAAACTGGGGCAGAGGAAGAAGGGGAGATGTCTTCCAAAGCGGCTAGTGCTCAGACACTGTAAGGGCACCACTCTGCTTGTGGGAAGTAGTGAGTGACTGCATTTGCATCACTTGCTTTTCCCCCTGCTTTCTTTCCTTCACCTATTAAACTGCCCTTATCTCAATCCATCAGTTTTCCTGCTTTTGCTCTTCCTATTCTTTCCCCATCCCACTGGGGAGAGGGAGGGAGCAAGTAGCTGTGTGGGTACTTGGCTGTTGGCAGGGGTCAACCCACAAGTGTCTGCAGTGAACTTTTATTCCACCAGTGTCCATGCATTATTACAATGGGGATTGCTATAATTCTAAACAGCATTTGTCTTCTGGGAGTATAGGAAACAAAGTACCGACACTCTCTGGGTAAAATGGAATTGATACATATGCCTTTCCACTGAATCTACACTGGGCAGACACTGTAACAATGCTGTCTGGGATCACCCAATGGCTGGAAGTGCTATTTCTCAGATGGTATCTCAAACCCAGATCCTGCCCACCACAGATTACTGGAGAGCTCACTTAAACTGTATCTTCAGTACAAAATAATCCTGTTTTTAGTCCTACCATAGTGGAGTCAGTTTTAAGCCTGGGGGTGGAAAAAAGCATATTAAAATAGCAGTTTAAATCACACAAAGTACCTTGGTCTCAAGTGGTTCCCCCTACCAGCTTCACAGATCAATGTACTTAGCCATAACACCATTTGTAAGATAATAGATCCCTGCTAAGGAACAGTGTTATAAGCTATCCCATTTTTTTCCTGAATGTTGTTCTCACCCTTTCCTATTCTCCACCTATGATTTAACTGATCACAGCACAGCTATGCAAGTGCCAGGCATCACCATTAAGACTGGCTGCAGTCCTGCCACTGATGACAAAGTGACTAAAAAAATTACATTCGCAAAGCAATCCAAGACTTTGAAGAAAAAAGTATTACCGAAGCTGTGATCATGATATTGTGTGATATCTGTGATCATTTATGATATCTGTTGTTGATTTTTAGTCACCTAGTCTAATCTCTCAAGTTTTGCTCAATAACAAGCTCGCAGTGTCCACTGCACTTGGTTGGCAATTTTCACAACAGACTCTTACAGGTAGAGTCCATAGAAAGCTAGCAACTATTAAGTGGCAAGCCATACTGAGAAAAACACCTCTAAAAATAAACTTCAAAAAGAAAAGAAAAGAACACAGATGCACATCCACACATTAGTACAGACTAGCTTCTGAATCTCAATAGCTCTGCAGTAAGCAGAGGGGGCTGGCTAAGAAATCTTGATTTAAGTGTCACAATTCACAGACTCTGAAGTCCAAAGTGGAATGACAGAGAAAGCACAAAATCCAGGTTTTGATTTGTTAGTTGCTGATGAATCACTGACTAGTTTCTCTTACCAATACTTAAATGCAAGGCTTTATTCAGTCCTCATTCAAAGCTGTCATTTCCTCGTGTCAATTAACTTCACACTGGCCTAGCAACACAGTCACCAGAAGTGTCACAAGGAGATGATTAATAGAGAATTTATTTGAAGTATGTTTGCTACTAGCAACAGCAATACACAAAGGGAACATTTAGCTTTAAATTTTCCCTAACTAAATTTGCTCATATGCAGAAAATACCTGGTTTCTCTTTAACAAAAATCAATTGATTCAAGTTTTCTTCACTTACTGTTCATATAATTTTAAGAGAACTAAAGCTGTGCGCTGATCTACACACACGTCAGGAACACACAAGAGTTTATTTGGAAATGTGCAACATAGCGCAACTTACTTTGGAACTTCTTTAATGTATCTGTCATATGCAAGGGTATTCTTTCCAAAATTGATCTGTTTTTGTCTTCTCCTCAGAACCACTTCATCGGTTTCCCTTTCAGCTGGATTAGCACAATCACTTGAAACGGAACTTAAAAATAAAAATTAGAATTAAGTTGAAAAGAACCTTAATAGCTTTACAACAAGTTATATAAACACATACTCTAGAACTGCATGTATTCTTACTCCGATAGACAGTAAGCACAACTCTTACTTCACCAGTTTACAGAAGCGAAAGTTGTGCTAACCAAATGAATCGTTACAAACCTACAAAAAGAGTAGCTTTTGCATGTTCATGCAATTGCTCAGGTTTGTAACAAGTAAAGATATACCTGAGGGTACTGGTGCTAAAGCTGCCTTACTAGAAGCTTAGAGCTAGTCCTACAATGAGGAAATCAAATGATACATGATTATTGCATATGTGTGTAACAACCTCCTAACATAAATATGAAAAAGCTTAAACTCATTAAAAAGAAGATGGATAATATAAAGGAGGCTAGCTTGAATGATCTAACAGCCACTTCTCTCTCCAAGCCTCGATGGCTGGTTTTCATTTTTTTTTTCACTATTCCAGTATCTTCTCTTATGAAAAGTTGTAATGAATATGCGATTTAAGCTGGAAAAGAAGAGAATCTGAAATGATCATACAAGTAGCTTTTGAGATAAGACTTCTCAGTGCTATTCCCTCCTTAAGGCTTCCTTCAGGCTTGATATGAAGCAGCCTGGCTGTGTTTCAAATCTTCATTAATGCATGTAAAGTAGCTGGAGATCATCAGATGGCTATTACTAAAACCAACACAACAATAATTAATAATTATTCAATACCTACTTTGCCTTCTTTTTATTTGACATCCTCATTGTTCTGCCTTCTTCAATTCTACCTTCCCAGTCAGGGCAACTAGAAAGAGGCCTATAATCTTCTGGTGTTGAAGACCTGGAAAATAATGAGAACTCAATATGAACATTTTTATGTATTTAATGAACAGAAACTTCAGTAGTGGACAAAACCAGCACCACAGCTGTAACACTATGGGTGTGCCCCTACTCTATTTCAGTTCAAAGTCAAACAAATCGCAACATTTCAGCTCAAGTCACCTTCAGCAGTGATGCAAGATTATCAATTTTACTTTGCAGGGAAAGAAAATGGTCATGAAGTGAATTTCATGTCAAAACATAGACCTGACCATTTCTTAAAATACTCCCAGCTCAGCCAATGCAAATGCTTCTCTCTACTTGACAGGCGGGATCAATGGGTTGAGGCCAACTGTACGAGGTTCAACAAGGCCAAGTGCCGGGTCCTGCCCTTGGGACACAACAACCCCATGCAATGCTACAGGCTTGGGGAAGAGTGGCTGGAAAGCTGCCTGGTAGAAAAGGACCTGGGAGTGCTGGTTGACAGATGGCTGAACATGAGCCAGCAGTGTGCCCAGGTGGCCAAGAAGGCCAACAGCATCCTGGCCTGTATCAGGAATAGTGTGGTCAGCAGGACTAGGGAAGTGATCATGCCCCTGTACTTGGCACTGGTGAGGCCACACCTTGAATACTGTGTTCAGTTTTGGGCCCCTCACTACAAGAAAGACATTGAGGTGCAGGAGCATGTCCAAAGAAGGGCAATGAAGCTGGTGAAGGGTCTAGAGCACAAGTCTTATGAGGAGCGGCTGAGGGACCTGGGGTTGTTTCGTCTGGAGAAAAGGAGGCTGAGGGGAGACCTTACTGCCCTCTACAACTACCTGAAAGGAGGTTGTAGTGAGGTGGGTGTTGGTCTCTTCTCCCAAGTAACAAGTGATAGGACAAGAGGAAGTGGCCTCGAGTTGCTCTAGGGGAGGTTTAGATTGGATATTAGGAAAAATTTCTTTACTGAAAGAGTGGTCAAGCATTGGAACAGGCTGCCCAGAGAGGTGGTGGAGTCACCATTCCTGGAGGTATTCAAAAAACGTGTAGACGTGGCACTTCGGGACATGGTATAGTAGGCATGGTGGTGTTGGGTTGACGGTTGGACTAGATGATCTCAAGAGGTCTTTTCCCACCTTAATGATTCTGTGATTCTATATTACTTGAGGACCTTATACAATACTGCCAATTCCATCAAAGAGCACAATTTATGAAATTACTTGAGGTCAAAATCATCAGTCTAGTCACTGCTCTCTGTTGTCAGCTAAGGACTTTGTAAAGGACAGGAGACACTTAAGAAATAGAAAAATGCCCAATCACGTCAGCAGAACTAACATTTTGTCAGACACCATCATATCCCAACATATCATTTCAAGAATGTAAACTCTGCTGTGTAAAGCCAAAAAGGGAGTCAGGAAGCTCTTACTTAAATAATCAGTTGGATCACTGATGTTCTCCGAGTGAAGAAACACTTACCAGTTTCCTCATTAACTTAAAAAATATAATAAATGAAAACTGTATAATGCTGTAATATTCTGAAGTGCTGAAAATGTCTCCTTTCAGTCTGTCTGCTTCTTTCAATGTTAATGCCTCAATATTTAACACAAAAAATATAGAAGTAGATTTAGCTTAGTCTTACTTTCCCTAAACGGTTTCACATCGACAGATTACCATCCATGCTGCCAATGTCATTTTAACACGACATAAAAATTCCACACTAAGAAGGAACATATCTACTCAGCAAGAGAAACAAAATGCTGCTAGCACATCCAGTTTGACTCACAATCATAACATACTGTTCATATTTTTGATGATAGCATCAAAGACATAGAAAACACTCCTAAATACAACGTACTTCCTAAGCTCTTCAAAGATTCATTTATTACCTGAAGCAATATTAAACATGCCATCAGAAATGACAATCACCTTCATATAATGTAATACTCAGACACGTATGAATTATATTAAGAAAGTTTTCATGCGCCCTCAGTAAAGTATTTCATCTTTCTAACTTATGTTCTACTCAGTTTTCTGCACATATCCAAGCACTTGCCACTTTTCATACTTCCTGTCAGACATTAAGATACCAATCTCAACCACTTCTTCCACCTGAGGTCTTTAGTCTAGAATATCCAACAGCAAAGCAAAATACTCCTAGAACTACCTATCTATAAAATTTGATCTCATGTCAAATTGTCCTTAGTACTGGACTACCAGGAAAAAAAAAAAAAGGTATTTACTAAAAACTGTAGCACAGCTGAATACACTGAGTGCACTGTCAAGTGAAGAGACAAACATCATGGTTTTTCCACACTTACACATAAAGATGTGTAAGCAAAGCATAAAAAGTAACAGCATATTGCTTCATTGGGAGTTTTATACTAACGTTGAAGATTTCAGCAATAAAGGGCTTAAACTACTGCCTCAGTATATACCATTTCTCTCTTCCATATGAAATGCTTGCTAATACTATGGCACGTATTTCAATTAGCCAAACTGAATGGTCTACTCTTGCATAATGCAGAGATAATTTGCTAACTCTGTGCTACTGTATTATTAGAAAACATTTAATTTAATCATGTCCAAGGTTTTGTTGGATTCCTAAAGAAAAGAGTACAGCAAAGTGAAGATTTGAACAAACTTCACATTTATTCCTTACCTCTCCAACCACTGGTCTAAATGTCTACACTGATATTCATCAAACACCGAAGAACCTGAATCATTCCAGGTTCTACATTCCTGTTCCTGATGCCAGCAGTGTGGATGTTGCACAGAACTAGAAAATAAGAATTTTCATTAGAAACCAAGTCACCGGTAGTCACTGAACATTGCCTATACAAAACAAGTATGGACAATCTGAGTATCATCACTTATAGTTACAAAATGCTGGTTTGGCATAGATACGTGATTTGCGTCAACTTACTCATTCAGGCAACACTGACTTAACAAAGGTGTTAGACAATGCAATTGCTGAGAAAAGGTCTTTGATGAATGCAATTAAGACATTAGAATTTTAGAATAAACTGTTAATATTTAGATAACCGAAAGTATATCCTTTCTCTATTTGCAAACAAAAAGGGAAAAAAAAACCAACTGAGGACTGTCACCAGTGTTTATGGAACTGCAGACATGTGCCAACATTCATAGACTGCCCTCTGTCAGCAATGCATTATTTGACATTTATATACCATTCTATCCAGCACTAAACTTGTGGAAGAGGCAAATACAGAAACATCACTTCAACACAGGAAAACAGCAGGTCTAAGGAGAAGTAGGTCAAACATTTATGTGGAAACAATTTTACACAGGAAATTCTTTACCAGACACTGCTGTGGAGTGCTCACAAGTAGAGCATGGGACAAGGAGCTAGAGTGGGGTGCTTGCAACATGCTGGAAGGACAGCCAGAGATTGCTTAAGGATTAAGAGTTATCTACATTTTCCTCCTCAGTTCTGGCAGCCGTGACATCTTAAATGATATGTTAGTAAGCAAAATACCCTCACAGCATCTACTAACATCAGGCCTGGCTTCTGGGCTAAGGACCACATCTGCAGATCAGCCACCACCTGCCTGAGAGAATGACCCTATATTGCAGGCTCCACATAGTAAACATACTGTTGCTCTGCATGTACGAGTAAACAGTAAACATACTGTTCTGCATGTGAGAGGACTCTGCGCTTTTTAAGTCAACAAGTGAGACGGAAGAAAAGTTTTTGTTATTTTAACCCTGGATTAACAACCTATGTTTTCTTTCCCTTCCTCCTCCACCCGGACTGGCTTTGGGAGTTTCCTGCTCCCAGAGGGCTCAAAGTTACTAACACAACAGCACAAATAGCTTACTCCTAACCATGGATCAAGGCAAAAGGACACTTTCAACACATTTGGTTTTTGCAAAGGCAGTGAATGGATAAAACCTTTCTCTACCCACCCTCAACAATTACTCAATTTAAAAGACTTAGAAGGAAGGGGGGGGGGAGCACAAAACCTAACATGCCTAAGGTACAACACTATTTGAAAACCTAGGGAAAAATGCTAACCGAAAATCGTGCCTTTTAGAAATACTCCAGTGTTTCTTCATCTCCAGTGCTTTGCGCTCTCTGCCCACTTGTGTCACTCTCAAGGCAAGCCCCAGCGCCTCCCAGCCGGACTCTCGGCATTTCACCCGAGCCCACACGCTTCTGCCTGGGCTGCGAAGCATCTTCCCCTCCGAACCCAACGCTCTCCCCACTGCCAGAAGAGACCAAACCAACCTCAGCAAAGAGACTCCCTCAGCGAGAGCGCCTGCCCGCGGGGCGCAGGAGGAGACGTTTGGTGGAGGGCGGCAAGCTATCAGCAGCCGCCTCTCCCCGCCAACCCTCGCGGGTACCGAGGAGGACGAGGCTGAAGGCGGGAAGGGCGGACAAAGCCCACCCTGCGACCTCCCCACCGCCTACCTCCACAACAGGCGTCCTGGGACAGGCAGCGCCACACCCCCGCCCCGCCCACACACCGGAGCCCCGGGAGCTCTACAGACGCCCACCCCGCGCCCTAGCCACGCCGGTCCTCCGCGGTAGCTCCCACCTGCGCAGCCCGCCCGGCTCCCCGCCGCCGGCGTGGCGCGGCAGGCCCCGCTGCCCGCGGAACATGGCTGAGGCGAGCGGCGCTGCCGCCGCGCAACATGGCTGCGCCAGCGGCGCCAGGCAACGCGCAGGTGCAGCCCGCCCCCCCGAGAGGCGGTCGCCGTGAGTAGCGCGCATGCGCGGCAGGCCTGCCCAGCGGGGTGCACCGGGAGGGCACCGCGCATGCGCACAGCGTCGCTTTAGGTGGTGCCACGGTCAGAGAGCAGGGGCGGCGCCGTGGGGCCAAGGTCTTGGTGAGGTTGGAGGGAAAATACGTTGCTCCTGCTAAAAAGCCGATGAGGGAGGACGACAGGCGTCGCGTCCTGCAGCCCACGCTGCTGTGGGGCGGCAGAGCGCAGCTTCCTTACCTCACGCCAAGGGCGCCATTTCCCTCACGGCTGCTCCCTTGCCCCCACCCAGCGTGGGGGGCGGCTGGACCCCAAGGCCCGCTCCGCTCGCTCCTCTGGCGAAAAAACAACTCTGACATCAGAGCATTACCTCACTCGTTAGCCAGGGATTGGGTTTTGGCCAAGTTAGTCTTCTGCTAGACGTGAGAGAAATCAGCTCAGCAAAGGGGGTTGACAGGCACCACAACGTACACCCTAGAGAAACATGTCCCATGTTTCATACCATTAATGGAATGCAATACATTCTTCTATTGCCTGTGCTTGTTAACATATCTAAGCAATGCCACGATAAAAAATGTGTTTCATACAGGACATACCATCGCTATATGCCAGTGCTCCCCTGTAAAGACACATTTCTAGTCATTGCCCCTGCTGATTTCATGACATTCAGTGTCATTCCTTCCCCCCTGTTAGTCTGGGAAAGTTTGTTCCCCCCCCGTCCCCGAGAGACAGACATAGATTTTACACACCTTCTTTCATTTATGCAACCTTCTCCATTCAGGTTATAGTAGGAAAATTCATCAAAGAAGGAATTACCAGGTGCACCTTCAGGAGAATTTAAGCCCTCTTTATACTCGCATGTTCTCAGCTAAAACACTGTATACAGGTAAGTAAGACTGATTTCCACCCATATACGGTTCTAACTGGTAAACATAACTTTAAAATGAAAACCAGAAGTCTTACATAAAATCAATTGTATTTTTATTCAGCTCTGCAGAGAGTTCTAAGATTAACTACATGTATTCATTAAGCCTTTTCCTTAAAGGCTATCCAAATAATACTGTCCATTTTAAAATAGGTAAGCTATTTAGGTAAAAAAACCCAACCACAAATAACAAACCCTGTAGTGTGTCTTTGGAAGAAAATGTCTTGTAATGCATGTAAGAGCTTGAATATTTATATCTTAACTCCTTAAATATCTCAAAGTCAACATTTCTTAAGAAATGGCACTCAGAACTTTGGTCAGTTATGTCTTATTGAGGTTTAGCCTGACTGGAATGGTACATAGCTGCAGTCTACCAAGTTTCAACACAATAAAAATACTCATACTGAAGAGATCACATAATAACCTGGTATTTTGGTTTCAAGTTATGGCAAGCCTCATGGTAAACAACTGCATTCATATCATGGATTCAAAATATATCCTGCTTGGACAAAATGCCTTTTCTGGGTTAGCAAACTATGTTAACCTAAAAAAAAATCAACAGATAACATATTTTGCCAATATTTTCTGGAATGCTATAATTACAGAAATAACACAACTGTGGAAATAAATAATATAGCCACAGCCCGTGTTTTCAGAAACACCTGTTCAGCTGCAGCACATATGGAAATTTGGGCTATACATGTATATATACATATGGGGTATTTATACTGACACTGTGCACCCACACATAGATTGTCGTATTATAATGACATTACATTTATATAACGTACTTCAGTTTACTAACATTGCCTACCCACAAGTCAGTGATGTGGAAAATCATACACACAGCTGAAAAAGCAACGCTAAATCAGTAATAATTCAAGAAAATTCTTTAAGTAAATATTTTAGCCCATCACATTACTTCGTTCATTTTTTTTCCTTAGAAAAGTGCTGTAAAAAGACTGATTCTAAAACCTACCCTTATGTTTAAGAAACATATCAAGATTGAGTGGGAGGCAATGTATTTCTTTTTACTGCAGAGATCTTCTCTAGAAACAGCCCTTTACATGCATGTGGTTCTTCGGATGATGACCTGAAGCTATCATGAAGACAAATGGCTATTTTTATACACTATTATTTTCATGTTCAGTGATTTATTCAAGACAAATAAGATCACATGACTGTGCAGGGAGAGGTCATGGTTTCTCTTTCTACTGTCTCTAAGAAGAATGCGTCATACGAATTTTTAACAAGTTTGTTCTCTAACACAGCCTTTAAGCAGCTTACAAACTTTGGAGGCATGCCAGATTACTTTAAGAACTTAAACTTGGAAAAAAAACCCCTTGTTTTAAGGAATTAAAGCCAGGCACTACTATTAACATAAATAATAATTTTATTTTGGTAATTATTACTAAGTTTTCTAAGAGGCACTTCTGTGGATAGAGCACTACCATTAAAAATGCAAGAGTATTATACATTTATGACTGTTACTTTGTTGTACTGTTATATTGGCAAAAGAAGTAAGATGAATAAAAGCAAAGTTCCACTGAAATGAAAACTTCCAATAAATTCAAAGTAGATTTCTGTAAAGAACAACTCCACTACACAAGCAATTAGGAGACTAAAGCTCTTATTACATGAGATACTACTGGCAACTGACCTGTTTTTCTTGTATAAAACCATCTGGAACTACATGTATCTATTATCTAAGTTTCTCAAGGCCTTTACGATGTTAACTTCACACATCTTTGCAATAAATATTTTTATTCCAAACCAGAAAAGAGCTGTAGGACTTGAATGACTGTCAGTGGCAAAACCACAACTCCAAAACCCTACCCTCTCTTCTGCAACTATTTCAAGGACCACATCCCTCATATCTGTGCCACATCATGTAAACTTTCCAGAAGTAAACGGTACAAAATGCTTATTTGTAAAGGCTGCTGTGTAGTGAGGAGGTGCATGTCAGATCACAGCACCCGGCCCTGTAAGAATCTTCCAAAGGTTAAAAAATCCTGTAGAGACCATTTCAAACTTCCAAATAACTTTCCCACAGAAGTACTAGGAAATATTTTAAATTCAATCACTGATCAGCTCCTTGATTTTTTTAATAATTTTCAGACGTGTCAACAAATCTGCCTGAAACTCAGGAACCCAATTTAATCCTATTCAGATGAAAAGGGACATGGCACTTAAGATCTCTTTGGGAAAGAGAGACGAATCCAGTCTCAGTTGTCAGATTTTCACTCTATACAATCCCAAACAACAGGTAATGAAAAACAGAAAATTCACCCTTATTAATAGGTAGTACAGATAATTGCATAGTAGATGTTGTATATGTAACAACTGAGATATGCTCAAGCAATTAAGTGTCCTTAAACCCAAACAGTTTTTAAAGTGCATGTTATTAAAAAAAAACAAACAAAAAACCCAACACCAACGATATAACATATATGTTAGTTCTCAAATGATGCTGTCAAATCTGTTCTCAATTCCTCACCCCTCTCCAAAATACGGCTTGCAGCCACATTCGTAACCATTTCCTGGCTGGCTGGCTCTAAGCGCAGTTTGGGGCATTCACCACACAACCTGTAGTTAGGCTGAGACTAATGAAATCTTTCATGGTTGTGCTTCCAGTACTTGTACCCTTTTTTAACATCCTGCCACATATTCCTGCTCAAAGCAGTTCTCCCTATCATGGTAATCAAGACGTTTTCAGTTAACCACTGGCATGTCATCTATGCTAGTGATTCACTGGTAAGATCCTTCTGATTATACAGGTGGGAGGTATTAGGGCTCTTATTCTCCTAGACCAAAGCATTAAAATAATCCTGTGTCTCGCTATTTGACCTGCCTATCTGCCTGAGGTTACTGCCCCTCTAAGATGGACAACCCAAGCAAGCAAACACCTACATCTCAGCCCCTACAGTGCACAGGTCAGTGTAAGAACTCACACGTTCTCCAGCAGCTTGAGGCTTTCCACCAAGCAGTAGTATGCCAAATAATTGTTCATTGAAGGGTGTGAGTGACAGCTAGAACGCTAAGCACTGCATTTAGGTCTAGGAGTAGGGCTCTCTTAAATGTATGGAAAATGCTTTGATTTTAATTTACAAATTATTCCGATGCAGATCAGATCAGTACCTTATGAATATTAAAACAGCGACTACTGCTTATGATCAGTCTTTGAATTGCAAGCTGGAAAAACTTCCGTTAATGAAGGTCATTCTTCAGACATCTAGCACGGCAACTTATACCTTTGTGATCCTGGCACCTCTTTCAGGGGAAAGGTTACCCCTCAGAAAAAGCTTACAGGCTTTGAAATAGCTGAGCATTCTTTCAGACTGTTTAGACAGTTCAGATGTTTGCTGCACTCCCTTCAAATGAAGAAAAGTCCATCACCTGAAGAGCATCGAAACCCTAAGCAATGTAGCTCCTGGAAACCAACAGATTTAATGATGCATAGCATTAGCAGTGTAGCTAAATGGGGTATGTTTCTGAATCCTGTTGTCTGAAATAAATACATCCATCAAAAAATAAGCTAGAGGCAGATTAATGGAATAAAAGGTCCCTATGGGAGCTGTACATCTTCAGGGATTAAATTCCTTAGCCTACTGAAACCGATCCCCTTTATAAGTGGAGGGGACCAGCAGAAGGAACACAACTGGTATACTTGTTCGGTGAACACTTGCGAAGATTAGTAAGAACTTTACAAATGGATTAAAGAAGGACAAAAGTATCAACGAAGTCTAACCAAAGTAGTTTTCTCAGTTAGCCCTTTACTAAAGAATCAAACCCCAAGTTAAATTTAAAAATTTGAAGAATTTAACCTACGTTAAAACTGGAAAAGAGAATAGTACTGCAAATATTATTCCACCCAGAATATAAGAAAGCAAAATATGGGTTAAAAAAAAAAAATCCAGAAACTGACATCTGTTGAATAAAACCCAAAGATACAGGTAAAAGTGGAGAGGAACTGAAAAGACTTACATCTGTTTTCAACACTGTAAAAGAAAGCTTTGGAGTTTGCACCCCTGTAGAACATGAAGTCTCAGAAACAAATCTAACAGGCATTTTAACCAAACCCACTATGAAATACCTTCAAATTTAAAAAGTTAAAACATACCCCAGTATTATTCAACGTATTATGCAAACATCTAAAATGCAAAATTTGGCGCGGCAAGTCGGACAAGGCACTTGGCTCGACAGCCAGGTCTCTGGGTGCTGCTGATCCTGACGGCTGGCAAACCATTTGCCCATGCAGGTGAGGCACCACATGGGACGACAGTAGCATTGCTGGCATTCCCCTTCGTTTGGCTCCTGGCAGTTCTTGATGAGCTTGATGTTAGCGATAGTCTGCATACACCCTATGCATGGCTCGAGCTCCTAAAGGAGGAGAAAAACGTCAAAATTGTGAACGACACAGAATGGCTTCTGTTACTGCTCTTCAAAGGCTTTTAGAAAATTATCTGCGCACAAGCATAGCAGGAACCTGAGTCGGGCAGAGCCTCAAGGCAGAACTGCCCCACCAGAAGATCCCAAATAGTTTCAGTCTCCAGAGCCATGTTTTACCAGAACACCCTCTAATGAATGAGAACAAAGTCTCTCTTTAAACAGAAAACCTGGAACTGCTGCACTAGACTGATTAAACAAAAATGACTGAAAATAAACATTTGTTCTTTCTCTCTCTGAAGAGCTCCACCTGTTTTCAGAGCACAGCAGCCAGAGCAAGGTAAGCAAGCAGCCATCTTTATCATTCAGACATACTATTTTTCAAAAAACGTACCAATATAAAGTAAGGAAAATAAACAAAGCAAACAGTTCTTACCACTTATTACAGCTTCCTATCTTCCATCTTTGTAAGTAAGAGATATAAATAACAGAGGAAATTGGGGCTCTACTGAACACAATGGGCACTCATCTTGAAGGACCAGAAATTTACTTAAATTTTCTTGGATAATATTGGAATAATTGATATTTCCCCACCATTAATTATGCCACATGAACTTGCAGTTGCATATAAGGAGATCATCTTGCTATAAAGCGTTTTACAATTAATAAACAATAATTAGCATTTGCCATGTGTCTTCCAGCCAGGAGCTCTCCAAGAACTTGACAAATTTCAAAAGACAACACGCTGAACAGGCATAGACACCTGAATCCTATTCACACTGCTGTTGGTGTAACAAAAAGCAGCTCTGCTTTGTGGTCTCCAGTTCCCACCTCCAGTGTCTCTTCCCTTGTCAGCTCAAGTGTCTGTTCAGCCACGCTGGCAGCTTGACTGTGGAGCGGATCATCTTTGCCTCTTTTCACCTCGATCATTTCCCCCAGCCAGGTACACAGCAAAGTATTGTGTCAACACAGGGATGAGGAGAGTGCAGGAAGCAGGACTACTTCTTTCAGAAGCTGTATAAGCTTTTAGCTTCTGAAATTAGGGCTTACCTTAGTTTTTAGGCAGGAAAAACTCTAGCACAGAAAGGTTAACTAACTTTTTCAACTTATTCAGAATAAGGAAAAATCCCATGCTGTATTTTTAATATCCATATCATAATTTCTAATGTTATTTATCACTCAATGTCAAACCAAAATTCAGTAGCTCAGCTGACACTTAAATGTGTCACAAATTAAAAGCCCTGCAAGAAAGCAACTCTCTCAAATTAATAGTATCTTCTCTTTATTTTGAACATCTCTTTTCACATATGCTGGCACTGCAATCAGAACGCACAATCACATTATGTGCAGGCATATCTGATCCAGTTTTATTTTAGCTAGTTCACGTAACCATACAGTGAAGATACCATATAAGCTGCATGACACTACCAAAGATACCAAGTACTCACTCCATTGGCTGGAACATCTGACACAGACTCCCTGCAAGGTCACCAGAACTAGTTTACCTCTGGTACATTGAACAGTGCTCTAGTCACACTTCCGATTGCAGCACAAGTATAATAATGACCAGGTCTCCGCAAATATTACTGAAGGAAGGACTGCGTGGCGTTATTTACAATTAAAGCAAGCCCCAATTAAGAATCATTAATTTATTTCAGCAGAAGATCCAGCAAAACCTGGCTGTCTAGAAAAGCAAGCTGTAATGGAGCAAACTGCCTAAAGAACAGTAACAACAGCTGTGATTCTAGCTCCCCATAAACTTTCTGGAAGTGTAACCTCATCATTTCCAAATGTTTTCAAGTAAAATTTTTATGGAAATGATTACCAGGGACTTTCTTCCACTCTGCTATTTCTCAAAAATGTAATGTTCACAATACAGTTCATCTCCTCATAGGAGGAACCAGCCAGAACTACACTTACTACATGTTTACTGAAATGGAAGGTGAGCCCTTGTGACGGGTGCACCTACCCTGAGTGAGTGAACAGCACTTTGGTTCAGGTAATCCCATGGCCCTGGGGCGGCAACTCGGTCCAATTCAAAAATTCCTGCTTTCGCCAGTCACAGGGTCTTGGAAAGACGACCTTCAGAGCGGACATCTCCCATTCCAAGACTGGTTCCTCACTGCCCACAACTTCTGAGATCACCATGACTGCTCTGGGGTCTGAAGTAGATGGGATTTTCTCATTATCCCCACCTGCCGCAATCCATAGTTTTTCAAACTCTTTCTCTATATCTTCTTGCCGGACAACAGATCTCATAGCCTCGTCCGAAGACTGAGCAATTCAGTGCAGCCTACGGCCCTGCACACTAGGAATTAGTTCAGAGAGTCTGGTAATACCCAGCCCTCCATCCCGAGTGCTGGAATACAGGATGGCATCACAGGTACATGCAGGTAGATGTAACCAATCCTTGACAGCTGCTTGAATTGCCAAATCAAGGGGCTGTAGGTACGTGGCTTTCACATTGGTTTGGTCTGCTAAGTAAATCAATTGTGGATTAGTATATCCCTTCAAGATGTCCACTTTCTGAAACGGTTTCAATGGACCCTGCCCAATCCACCTTAACCATTTGTTCAGTGTTTCTAGTAATTCTGACTTAGATATTCCAATCCATGGGTCTATACGTATTTTTCTGAACTAACTGGATCAATCATATTGAGGGGTGTGCCATTTATTGTCCATGCCGGACAGTCATTGATCATGTAAAAGTCCTTCATAGGCTGGATGTAAAAGCCATGGCACTTCTCCCCTTGTGTTTTGAGGCTTGTCAGATTGCAAAAGACCTCTGAAATGTCAATATTTTTCTGCATTCCGTCCCAGGATTCACTTAATAGGACCAAGTTGTCTGCAAAGACCACTAGGTGGATATATCCTAGCTACTAACTAAAAGGGGTAACCAGTCTGGAGTGACCCCGCTGAGACTTTTGTTATTTTCTCTTTCCAGGAACGGTACTGGGAATGATACTGGAATGTCTCCCTTGGAGATTGGATTGGTCATCAGAGGAATATTCATCCTTCTCGCAGGAGTAATCATTGCCAACATGGACCAGATCCAGTTTACACTGCAACAAGCCCAGAGCCCAGGTTGGAGGCCCTTGCTTCTTTTATTTGTGCTAATCAATACAGTAACTGTAGTACATTCTGCATCATACATGTTTAAAATTGATGGAAGTACAGGAATATTGGGAGAACCAGCAAAAAACCTAACAATGACAATCACTGGTAATCACACACTTGTAAAAGCAAGTAAGAGTCACCTTATTTCTGCTACACCAGGTGACAGAATCTCTATTGAATGTAATGTGACAAATTATTCAAGGCAAACACCTACATGATCATAAGGAAGATAAATGAAACTCAATCAAAAAGCAGAGCAGGCTGTCCCTCACGGCCCAATGGTATGATTAGTTTCCTCTTTAATGACCCAACTATAGAAGCAGTGTGCCTGTAGCCAGATAAAGGGAGAGATAGCGAAAATGGACTATCCTTAAAGGTCATGCTAACATCTACTCCCGGACCTCACACTATACCAACAACTACCCCTACTACCTATCAACCTACTCCCTATTCTATTACTCCCACAACCGACCAAGCTACATCCACAAATTTCTGCAATTGGACCCTGTGTTACTGAATGTACAGGACAGCAACAAGTCAGATTTAACCTGTCACAGTCCCTGAAAAGAACTGTCCATGTGTACTAATCTGCGTAAGAACACTTTGTGAAGACTTAATTGATAGAAATTTTACCCATAATGTGTCCAGTCAATCAAATGTATGTGTTTGTAAACATTACTGGATGTGACTTTAATCACAGAGCCCCAGTGACCTCATATGCACTGTTAAAGGAAAACTACACACTGTACCAAGACCTTTTACCTTCCCTGTTGGAATGAACTACTGAAACATAAAGACTTACAGGCCGTATTACAAAAAGTACAAGAACAAAGCAAAACCACATTAATAACTGTACATCATGATGGACAAGAAATACACCGTATACTAGGAAGAGTGAAGAAGGATGGGGAACACCACTGGTGGGAAACCCTGTTAGGATTTTCTCCGATGGCAACAGGTATTGAACACCATGTTACATCCTGTAGTAATAATGTTTGTCCTTCTGGTAGTTTGTATTGCTATTATTGTCTTTTTATATATTTGAGTCTGGTTTTTGGCCCGATCAGTATATCTCATCGTAATACGTACAGAATATCTTGCTACTGATTGTCTGGAACTATCTTATAATTAACCTTAATTAATTTTGTATTTATCGCTTAATTCTTGAGTAGACAACACGATGTTATTACCACTTTGTATTTATAGCACAGAGGCAAGAGGTGACCGTACCACCACTTTGCGAAGTAAAGTGAATTGACTGCAGTCACGGGGTGGAGTGTGACGGGTGCACCCATCCTGAGCGAGTGAACAGCACTTTGGTTCAGGCATCGCTGACAAGAGGGCCTGACTGGAGTCAGTCCTGCTGTGCAGACCTTGAGAAACTGTGCTAGGCTGTATCTCTCAGGAAGTTAAGGAATTTAGGCTATGTCTTATCAGGAGCCAATGGTGCTAGCCTGAGCTGGAACTAGACAAAACTAAAACTGCTATGGCTGCACATCCGCACGTACACCGAAGGGGAGTTTGAGTACAAGTAAATCACTTCACGCTATAAATATCTGTGGCCCCCCTGAACCCACTGAGCTCTCCTGAACAGCAGCGGGGTGCATGGCGGTGATCTCCCCTGAGGTAGGACACCTCTCAAGGTTAGTCCTCGAGGCAGAGAGATCCCTTACCTGGCATCTGTTATCAAAAGCGAGGTATGCAACATTTTATATGAGATCTAAAGCACACTGTATACAAGCTAGCTTAATTATTAGAAGTGCAGTAAGTAGTAGTGTTTGCCATTTAATTACCATTTAATAATCATCGTTTAATAATTATCGTTTAATCATCATTCAATCATTGTTTAATCAGTGTTTAATAAAACGTTTTGGTTAACCCCACAACGATGACTTCTCTTAATAATTTGCCTGTGACAGCCCTAAGTAAACAGTTATCAATTACACAGTAATCACAGGCTCACCTATATTGAAAAGTATAATTATTACAGTGGATAGAAAGTCTCACCTGAGTGCTTGGAACAGGATATGGCTGGTTAATTTCCACCAGAGACGTAAAGGTTTCTAGAAATAAATCGCTAAGGCTTTGATGGATCACAACATTAGCTGCATTGCTGATGGGAGCACGGAGCTTTTCTCGGAGCTCCCCATACTCTGCGGAGTTCAACCTGAAGAAGAAAAGATGGAACAAAATGTTACCTTGATAATCTATTCAAATACCTTGATAGTACATTGCAGAGGTTAATATCAGTGAAGTGAATCCACAGAAAAGGTATTTAGGTTGGTACATACTAGACAGAATAAATACACAGTGAGCATTTTGTTTTCTTTTGCTGTCTAGTTGTTGTTGGTTTTGACACAACTTAGACAACAGAACACACTGTCCTCCGTCATATCTGTGTCAGACTGCTGACAGGATATGCCAGAGAGTAGCTAAAACACCATACAAAAATAAAGGAATGCTTTTGAAGTAATCAGCATGAACAAAAGCAATACAGGTACATAAATCATGCATTGACTGTAAAGTACTGCATGCACAATTTCTGTCTGCCTTTCTAATGCCTATTTACTTATACCATATCTAAATTCTAGTTTATAAACTCCTGAGGACAGAAATTAAGAGTTATATCATGTGGCATGTATCACATGGTGATATAGTACATATAAGTATCAGAAGAATGTCAATCAGTATCAGTTTCTGTAATTTTATGATACAATTTTAGATAAAACCTGAAATTTCACAAAGGTTACAAACAGCTGCTGAATGTGACTTACACTTTGATTGAAGGCTGTAACAAGCTGCATGTCACACTAGGTTGCTTCTGCTAAAGTAAGTCTCTCTAAGTGAGGCCCGCAGACCTCAAGCGGCACATGAGACCTTGTGCAGATCCTGTAGTGACACGTTCCTGTTCTTTCCCCTTTTTAATGTAACAGTTCTGAACTGTAGATTCAGCACTCCCCAGCTCGGTGTTTCCACTCATTAAACAGCTTCCATGGAGCAGCCCTGGGAACATCGCCCTGAAATACCTCATTCCTCCTACCACTTGCTGAGTTCCCAGAGGCCAGCACAATGCAAAGCTGGCTTAGCTTTAGCTCACAGTGGTCTCCATTGTTTTAACTATTATAGGATAATGTTGTTTGTTAACAGCTACTATCTGTGCAAATAACAGAGACCTTCGTATCCAGAGGAAAAATTCACCTTGAACATGCAGGAAAACGTGGCCTGCCTACACAAAGGCATTTTTCCTCCAGAAACATCCCACTGTATCTAATTCTGACTCTGGATATATACAATGGTCCTATATCCTTAATAGGGGAATTTTGTCCTATGGCACTTTTCTTAAATCCTGTATGACTGCATTCTACCAGAGATTTGCTATTTCTAACACATCTTATTACAAGATTACTCTTCTCAGTGCTGTT
The DNA here is from genome assembly GCA_013401315.1 of Balaeniceps rex. NCBI lineage: Eukaryota > Metazoa > Chordata > Aves > Pelecaniformes > Balaenicipitidae > Balaeniceps > Balaeniceps rex. The sequence continues at coordinate 12,696 of VYZW01024373.1, read as the reverse complement.
CCATTTAGCCACAAAATAAAATTTTGGGGTTTGGATTTTTTTCCCCTAAAAGGAATTGCCAAAGCAGCCATGATTTCCTCAGCAGGGGATGTAGTTTTATCACTCTGGCACTGAAGCACTTACAGAAGAAAATCATTAGTTGTTTGATACTTATTTGGTCACCACTCTTTTCTTAGGATTGTCACACTTACCTTAACTAACCTCTTGTTCTGAGCTCTGTTCACCTGGATATTTAATACAATCACCTCTATGCCTTCCTCATACTTGCCAGGACCCCTCTGCTCACCTATAAGTTCGGTGATCTGCCTACTTTTAATTACCTAGTAATAAATGCTGCTGACATACAACTTCACAGCAGACAGACACCCAAATGCCTTTTCAAACATATAGTTGTAGGAGCACCATCATGGCTTTGGGTACTCCTTTTAATGACACAATGACAACAAAGACTTTAGCACCATTCTAATAATTGTTACAGGTTTCTGCAAAACTTGTACTTTTGCCTAGCTACAGAGAGACTGCTGAAAAAAATAGCATGGGCCCTTGGAAAACAAGCCCTAACAGTTCACAGCACGTTTGCTATGATTTACTGCTACAAGAACACATAAATCAGAAACGGACCAAAATTTCTTGCTTTAAGGGCAGTTAGCTTGCAGCAGCTCAGTGAGAACCCTTCTGAGCAGCAACACAATTATGAGCCTTGAGCAGAAGGAGGAAAAAAAAGTCATGAGTGAACAACAGCCAGTTTTAGACAAATAACTGTTTCTCCTCCCCCAAAATATGCAAGACCAAAGATTCTCCTTTTCATTCCTGTTCTCCATCTTTCACCTAAGTTTTTCCAGTTACTTCCTTCTGCATCCAGCACAATCCTCTTCCTAAGAATGCATCAAACAGGGCAGTCCCTCTTTAACCATTGTACATTCAATGTAGGTGTACGAATCTTTCTAAACAACCTTTCTTCGCTGCAGTGCAGGGCAGAACTGTGCATACAGCATCTCTGAACACCAGGCAGGGAGCAAAAAGGAAGGGACGAGACCCAAGGAGTCTTCAGATCTGCCACAAAAGCACTCCATTAGCACTATCACAAACAGCTTATATATAACATAACAGGGTAGTTGTTTTACCGGATATCAAACGCCTTCACGTAGGGATTAATACTGGCAACACGGATGGTGAGGAACTGCACAGGCATATTTGAGTCTGGGGTGAGTTCGTGCTGTCTGGAGTCTGTCACCGTCAAATGAATGTCCTGCTGCTGGGCAACGTGTAAACAGTAGGTGGTCACTTTAATCACCCATGTGTCCGTAACAATAACCCTCGCTCCTGGGGTTCCGGTAGCAAATTTGTCGATTCTCCTAAATTCTGTATTGATGGAAGAAGCTACTGCCCTCCAACCTGACTGCGGGAGAGCATGAACAGCGAGTGTTCGGGCTAATGGATGATTATTCCAACCTTTCCGTGACCAGTAATATGCCAGGGCACTGGTGACTGCGGGAAAGAGAACAGCAAAAAAGAAGAAAGTCTTCCATCCTTTCGAAGCCAGGTAGAAAAAACAAAGATGTTTTTCAGGTGCAGCAAAGCACATACCAAGATAATAACCTGCAAGGAAAAAAAGACTTACTTTCAGAAAGTAATTAAGTACGCGCATAAACACATACCCCTGACTCATATAGTTATCTAACCAGTGAGCTCACCTCCAGGAGAGCTATTGTATTTCTGGATGATAACTCGAATTCAAGTCTCTTGTCCTAAGCAATCTGAGGTAAATTCTTACCTGTCACAGATCTTTACTAGAATTATGTAGCTAAACGAAGCTGATTTGAATTTGCAGGTCAAATAAAATTACCTGCAGGATGACACTTACTTTTAGCAGAATTACATGGCTAAAGGAAGCCAATTTGAACTTGCTGGTTAAATAAAAGGCTATTGCTTTGTAACTGCATGTTACAAACTCTGATGCAGCCCACTAGTTACAAACCTTAGGGTGTACATTACAGACAAGCTTGAGAGACACTGAAATGCAGTATTTCCAAGACGTTTAGCGTAACCTGATTCACCCACACCTGCGCGCACCCGACATGTGGACACCGGTGCGGAACCCCCTTGCTCCCGCCCCGCCGGGGGCTCACCACGGGTTCCCGAGCGCAGGCTCACCCGGGCAGCCGCTCTGCCTTCCCAACCCGCCAGGCCGAGGGCTGCCGCCTCCCCCCGGTGACTTGCCCGCGGGGACCCCCCCGGCCCCTCCGCCCGCCGCCGTCCGGGGCTCACCCAGGGGCAGGAGGGAGTGCGCCAGCAGCGTGCCGGTGCTGCGCCGCAGGTGGTACTGCACGAAGGCCGCATCCTCGCTGCCCAGCCAGGCGGCCAGCAGGCTCTGCACCGTCAGCCCCGCCGAGCGCACCTCATCGGGCGGGAAGACGAAGCAGACGGCGAACACCACGTAGGCCAGCGTGAAGGTCACCGCCGGGCTCTCCATCCTGCGCCCCGCCNGCCCGCCCCGCGGCTCCCTGGGAGCGGTAGTTCGGGCCGCAGCCCCGGACGGACGGCGGGGCGCTGCCGGGCTGGTGGTGCCGCTGGGGCCCTGCAGCCCCGGGAGTATCGGTAGGAGGCCGGTCCCTGGCGCCGGTGGGCCCGGACAGGCGGCCCCGCCATGCCGGCCTGCCCCGGGGCGGGCCCCCGAGACCGCGGCCCCTCTGCAGCTGGTGGTAGCGAGCGTCTGGCTCACCGCCGGGCTGCCCGGCGCCGGGCAGGACTCGAGCCTCCCTCCCCGTGGCCTCGGGCTTTGTAAAGCGTACGGTCGTGCTTCGCGGACCTGGCAAAAGGGATGGATCCCAGTCCTAAACTTAAAAGAGCTCTGTTGGGTGAGGGTAGCACCCTTCTGAAGTAGGCAAATGGCGTGTTTTACTTAAGGGTCTGAAAAAACTTCCTTGTTTTTCCTGGTGTATTTCATATAACGTTCTTCAGAGAATGATCAAGATGGGGGCATAAGATCTTAAAAGGCCTTAAAGGGAGACAGATTTTAAGGTATCTTTGTACACTCCTGAACACAGTGAAGGGAGAGGCCTGACTGGGATCTCTAGTTACTGTTGAAGTACAAACAATAACTAATAGCCACAGGAATCACTGTTTCTCTCAGAATGCAACAAAACCGCTGCTGGCACCCTGTCGTAACCATAACCTGCAATATTTGTCTCTTTTAGAGAAAAGAGGAAAATTGTGTAATTGGAAAAGCGCGGCAGAGAAAGCCACATGCAAGGTTATACTGATGGGGAACTAGGTCAATAGGAAGAGCCGCCCCTGGAATGTGAAATCTTACACTGGCAGATGGCTGATGTGCTACTGTTGTTGATGGAGATTGGGAATTCACATTGGTTTAGTGACTCTTGGATAAGTCACATCAGTAAAATGACGACTGGATTACGGGCAATTTATTTCATCCTAAAAGACATCATTGTTGGCAAGTTTATAGTTTTAAAAAAATAATTTCGTTGCTGCTGTCTAATGACTCAACTGTAAGGACTGTTTTAATTTGCGGAATGAAGTTCAATAATGAAAATCAGGTTGCGAAGCAGCAAGTCTTTCTGTGGTTTTATTCAAAAGATTGAAGCAGAATAACTGGGATATTGTGGATGTACTCGGGGCTTACAGGGGACTGACGGGTTTATGTTGTGAGGGGGGAAGAGAGGCAAAATGCTCTAACAGCTACATGGGACAGCTGTGCAAAAGTCCTGAAGATGATGGAAGTTCACGTGGATTTATTTATCAACATGGACCTCTGAATGGAACCAAAATTTAAATGTGGACCTTCTTCTTCCAAAAGCTTTCCAGCTTCTGAGCTGATCCTGCATTAATTTCTGTATCAGCAACTTTCATTTCCTTTAAAGACTCCTAGTGGTATCAACAGTGTTTCATAAACTCACCACAGGATGGAGTCTCAGCGGACACTCCCGGTTTGCTTATACTGACCTCTTTTACGAAGCCTGTGTAGGCCCCAGACCCAGTTCCTCCATAGCAGGCACCTACAAGAATAATATTGGAGCTTAAATCTCAAATTCTTGCCCAATTATGTTTGGTGTGGAAATCAGTGTGTGTAGCACAGAGCAAGTGCCTGCCTGGCCCTCCGCTGGCCACAAAGCAAGGTGATGTGATGCCCAGGAGGTACGCTGCGGTCTGTAAAAATCCATATGGGCTTTCAGCGCTTTGTCCCCGCCCTCTTACTCCACTCCTTCCAATGGGAAAGGTTTTGGGTATTGAGAATTTGGTCTTCTAAAATTTCATGCCGAAGGGTGGAATTATTTACCTCAGCATTTGCAGACACAAGGCTCTGCCCCCAGAGACAAGGAAGTCCTGTGGGGCCTGATCTCGGGCTAGCAGCAACACCACAGGCACTTCGCACGGCTCTCCCCGAAGAACACCAAACACGCGGTTTTTCCCCCAGAAAACACCAAGCATGCAGTTTTTCCCCTTGAGCCGGTATGCGCCTCCCCGACCGCGGACCGGGACTCCGCTGCCAGCCGCCCCCGAGCTCAGGCGTTCCACCGTCGCTCACGTCAGCGCGGCGCCATGACTCACGCCTGCGCACTACACTTCCCAGCATGCCTCGCGCAGGAGCGCACTCCCGCGGCGTCTCATCGGCCACGCGTGGCGGCTGTCCCCGCCCCCCTGCAGGGCGCTTTTCTGATTGGCGGACGCGTACCGAATGCCGCTTCCTCATTCGCGGGCGGGGGCTGCCGTTGAAATTTGAAATCCTGTGGCGGCGGTGGAGGGGGCGTTGCCCGGTGGTGGCCGCAGCGGACGGGAGCTTGCGGCTGCCGGGTCCCGAGTATCGCCTCAGCTGAGCGCCCTGCGGGCTCGCACCCGGGCCCTGCCGGCAGGTAGGGGTCCTTCAGGGGGTGCTGGGGAGGGGGCAGCTCCGATTGTCTACGGAGCTGTGGCCTGCACCACTGAGTTGGGTGTGGGAGGGCTGGG
>VYZW01024372.1:0-15328 GCA_013401315.1 Balaeniceps rex | reverse complement strand
GGAGCAGACTTGCTGTTAAATACAGCGGCAATTTTTAAAAGTATATGTCAGTGGTACTAAGCAAACTAATGAAACCACATTTCCTGCAGATTTATAAACATTGTCTTGGTACTTTTTATTAGAGTAACCTCAGGTTATCATTTGTGCCTTACCACACTGGGCAAGCAAGTGCCTGTACACATCTAGTCTGAGGNNGCAAGTTATCCCCCCAAAACAACATGTAACTGCCAAGTTCCCTCACTGGGGACAACAGTAGCCTCTCCTCACTCCAGCTGCTTGTTTTCAGAAAATCTGCAGGAATTAAATTACCTTCAATACTTACTACTCTGTCAAATTTACTGAAAACCAACAAGTCTTTCAAGAAGTACTAAGGATAGAACAATTGACAAACAATGATCACATAAATTGGACTACTATACTAGAACTGAGCAGATTTCTATTAAAACTCGTAGGGTTGTGGCACAATTAAACATTTTTGTCACATACCTGTTTTGCAATTTTCTGCTTAAGCAAAAAAAGATAATTTGTTAAACACATTTGCCTTATTAGTGGAATTCCTAAGTGCCATTTAATAACCTTATTCGTGCATTTTTTAAGTTTCATGCAGGCATTTATTTTTCACTAACAGCATTCTGGTTTTTGTTTAACACTGTCTAACATAACCTCAAATGAAGATATAAAACACATAGCCACAGAAAACTTGAGTTTAGCTGAAATTCTACTCTCAACTTTGGGATTTTTTTTGCATATATATATGCACACAAATAGTCAAGACAGGACAGAGATAAGAACTAGAACATTAATGAAAACCAGAACATGCAACTAAAGTAAAAGACAAAAAAAACCCCAACCAAACAAAACAAACTCCCATTTCTGAATCACAGTTCAATTGTTTACACCCTGAAAAGCTAGAGAATGTATTGGTTTAGTTCAATCTTTACCATTCTAAAAAAAATACTAATGCGTTGTGCAGATCCAGTTTCTGGATAACTAGTATCAGTACTTTACATCTCTAAAATTGATCACACTCACTTTTATAGTCTGATCTGTAGGCTAATAATGAACTTTAATCATCAGATGCTTCCAGAGACTTAAACACTGTACATATGGACTCAAGGATTTTCTGACCCCCATTGCTACAGAAATAGGGAGGAAAAAACTAACAAAAAAACCCAAGCAAACAAAAAAGGTAAGACACCTAAACACACTACAAGTGATACACAAAATCTCTTCAGGTGAATGAAAATTAAGATCCCACAACATCATGCAAAATTTTGCTTTTAGAAAAGATAACCAGAACCCAAAGGCTAACAAAATCTATGCTCCGGATCCTCCTGACTGAAAATCTCAAAGCTAGAAGACTTTACAGTTACCTTCTTTGGCATCAGCCACCAGGCTTTAATATCCAAAACAAGACTGAGCTACAGGAATTTTAAATATGAAGTATTACCCAATTCACAACTAAACTTTATTCAGAGATTAAGACATTCTGTAACTGTCCAACTTAACAAGAACAGCTGATTACAGAGATCACTTCAGAGAACAACCTAACTTTCTCTCTGCTGCTTAATGAGCTGTCAAAAAAAAAAAAAAAAATCAAGTTTTTTGTTGCCCCACACAACAACCCTATCTTACTCTCCATGCTGCGTTTGGATAAGTCACTGCTGCTTGATGAACAGTTTCTTACAGTATGGTGGAAACAGGAGAGCATTTTTTCATACAGCACAGCATACAGTGCAATAACTATAACTGAAATACCAGAACTACAAATATACATCATGAAAGCATAATTTGTGTTGGCCAGTTTATGAGTTCCCAATTGTTTTGTGTGTGTAGGTGAATCTCTCAAAGTAATGTCACATACTGCAAGAGAAGTAAATAGTCCAGCCACAGATTTAACTGAAAAACATTAACAATCTTAGATTTCACTGCATTTAAGAGAAATATTCTATAAACATATATTGGGGAGGGAAAAAACCCCAAGCTAAACCCCTACATTCACGTATCATAATAGTTGTATAACTTGCAACTTATTTTCCTCATCTAATATCCTTTATTAAAGCTGTGCTGTACATGTGTGTCACTGCAGTAATTTCCAAAATAAACTCATAATATAAACATGTAATTAGCCCACAACATAGAAAAACACCAGGTGGAGAGCAAATGGAAAAAATGCATTCAACTTGCAAACTATTTAAGTATGAGCAACATACTGATAAAGTATCTTTTGGCCTTGCTATCTATGTTTCATGAATAACCTTGAGATTTTTGGCATAAATGTAATTTCTGACAATAAGCCCAGATAAGCCTAATTAATGATTATACTATTGAAAACATCTAGATGGGGAGAAATTTGATTTTTTTTCTTGTTTTGGAAGGAAAATAGAGTATCTGGTTTAGTCAGCTACTTTTCACTGTGGAAATATTGTCTGTTTGTAACAGAAAAAAAATGCCTTCTCCCAAAAATCACAATCAAACACAATGAAAATGATTTAGTTACTAATTAGGAATCAGTTACTAAAATAGGATTTTAAAGATTGTTTAACATATAAACTGTTTCTGTTTGCAACAGATTCTGTAAAATCAGTATTTATAATTAAACTATTTTTATTCATAGGTTGTTCAGTCTCTTGGCTAGCAAGATCACCTCCCATGCTGGGAGGAAAGCATATATCTATATTATACCACATTTCCTGTCTTTATGCCCCAAATGGAATCATTACTAAAGTAGCCTTTACAGGAAAGCTAACATACTACAGTTAATGTTGATCTTCTAAATATGTGAAATGGGCATAACAATACAAGCTAAAGCAGGAGGTATCAGCAAACGCGGCAGAGTATGGCACGTATGCGTACCTATTGGGATTAGCATCTTATTGAAAACAGACTTCATAATGGCTAGGAAATGAGAATCAAGAGGTTCCCCGATACGAGCATCAAAATTACTGTTTCAATTGATGTACGTAATTATTGTATACTTCTGTGAATCAATTCTGTTACGATTGGTTTCAAGCCTACACAACATTCAAGATAGTATTGTTAAATTAATTCATACAGCAAAATACAACACTGTTCCACATTATCACAGGAAGCATCAGTTCAGCACTGCTACGCTTGGTAGCAAGGTTGCAGCTGATAAAAAGCCTTTTACTGCAAGCAACGTAGTAAGTCTACTAAACGAAGAACATAACGATGAGAACACAAAGATCTCTTCAGATTCTTTGAAAAAGAACACACAATGAGCAGTTACTTATAAACAGTGACAAAGCAAGTTTTTCTGTATTTTAATTATTTGGCATTTATCGAAAAAATGTATTGCTATCCAAAATTATTAGTACAATTCCTTTCTGGATTATATGTACACAGGAACTTGTTCTGATACTTCTGGAGCATACCAAATAACAAGATAATTGCCAGACTTGAGGAATAAATAGTGGGTGTAGTTGCCATGATTCATGAATCGCACAAGTGCTCATATAATCATTAGTGAATTCATTTTATGATGGGCCTGACAACTACCATTAGCCCATTTCAGAGATCTCAAAACTGAGACATTAACTACCCAAGATCACCTATCAAATAGCAGTGGTTTTTGTGTTTGGTTTTTTCCCCTCCAAAGAATTCTTAATATTTGAGGCAATACTCTCCTTCATACCTTCCTGTAGGACTGCACAAACCAGTACCTAAATCAGAAAAACATACTTATTTCTTACATTGATATCTGCTGTTTGTGTACAGAGTTCATCTTTAACTTATTAATTTTAGATTTAAGCAAAAGTTAAGCACATTATTCACATTTTTATTTTTAAAAACCTAAATATAAAGTAAACGTTAATAACTGTAATAATTGTAACTAGATCAAACTGGTACAACAGACAATGGACCAAAATATATTTTAACTTGCAAAAGAGAGCCATACAGCATGCTTGTAGAATATCCTGATCTTGTAGATGCTAATTCCAATAAATTTATTCATAATAATATTGTATTTGATTGTATAATCTGGGATATTGAGCCATTTATTAGCATACTCTTACTTCCACCAATTAGCATGTTAAATAAGCTGTCTAGATGCACAAGTGTTATTTTTCAGTGACTCTATGAAGGCTGCAGTTTTAAGCTCATTGAGTGTTGCCTAGAACAATTGAGCTGTTCACCCCTTTATTTTAAGAGAAAATTTTTCCATCAACAATTCCATTCAGTTTTTCCATCCAACAAGTCTATCTGTGTTAAGGGTCACACTGACATTAGATTTATTTCAAGATTACTATTACACAACAAAATATTCTAATGTAGGCATTTCCACTGGATATCTGTCAAAGATTAGGAGATCTAATAAGAAGGATATATACCTGATAAAAGAAAAAACTGCTTGAAGACAATGCTATACCTCTAACGGGCCCCAATGTCATATCAGAATTAAAATGTGGAACACTTAACCAGAAATACAGTTTCAATATTTTAAATGCTTAAGTTCAAAGAAAATCAGAAGTTCAAACGTACCTTCTTTACATGAATATACTACTTAAACTGTTAACTTCTGCCATTTTGTTTGATGTGGGCCTCCACGAGAACCTGGAGTAGCCACTCTGGCCTTGTTTACTAATGACATCACATAAGTAATGCACAACTAGGCCTTCTTCCCGCCACTGAAACACCCTCATTTTTAGTAAATTAGCATGCCCATATACTTCAGAAACTTTAATCTGAAGTTCATCAGCGCACTATTGAGCGCAATAACAAGAAAAAGGGTTTCTCCTCACTGCTTCCACAGCCCATTCACCGTGACACTCGACACTCACACCCCGCTGCATTTGCGAGGATATCCACTGGCTGCATACAGCACCACCCAGGTCACACCATCCGCAATTCGGACAGAGAGTAAGGAAATGCTTTCGAGGCGCTAGGCAGCCGGACGTGCCGCTGTCCCACCCAAACACCCGCCCGGTGCGGTGTAGGAGGCGTCTCCGCCTCACCTCACCGATGCGTAAAACAGAATGCGATCAGACAACTGCCTGGTGTTGCCCAGCTCTCTGCGCCTTCAGGACTCAGCAGAGTGCCCCGGCTGCGCCCTGCCCCACGCCAGACCTACCTGTGACCCGCAGGGGCCGCCGCAGGGATCCCTCCACACGTGGGGGCGGAGGAAGGCGCCTCCCCGCACCCCGCTCCCCACCTGCTGCCACCTCTGCGCGAAAACAGCAACGCGCATGCGCGCCGCCGCCTGCACTGGAGCCGGGTCACGTGCTCCCATGCAGCGCGCGCCTAGCTGCGCTGCGCTTGTGAGTGGGTGTGGGTGCGCGCAGCGGCGCGTGTGCAAAGCTGCAGCCCCGGAGCATGCGCACTGCCGCCGCCACCGCCGCCGCCTCCGCCACCGCGCGGGGCAGCGTTCCGCATAGAGTGCTGCCGCTGCCCGGCCGTTCGCGCCCCGAAAGGGTCGTTCGGTACCTGCGCCCCTGCGTTCCACAGCGGCTCCTGCCTCAGCGCTCGGTGACCGCCGCCGCTCCCGCCTTCCCGGCGCTCCTGCCGCCGTAGATTCAAAATCGGAACCCGCTCCAGGCACCAAGGCGGCCTCCCCGCGTCGCACGCGCCCGGCCGTTATGCAAATAGACCCCGTGTCCCCTCCCCTCTCTCGGATGACCCCGCCCCCTCCGTGGGCACAGGGCCCGGCAGCAGGGGCTGCCTCGGAGCCGGCCAATCCCAGGGCCGGCCATCTTGGCTGCATGCAAATAAGCCGCCGAGTTATTTAAATGAGCAGGTGGCTCCGCCCCTTGGCGGGCGGTGGCGGACGGTTATTCGCGATAACGCGCCGGGAGGCGAGGGGCGCGCTGTAGCCGTCGCTGCTAGGGGGCGCTGTGAGTGGGGCCGGGGGCAGGGCGGGAGCAGACGCTCCGCTGTCCCGCCCTCCCTTCCCTCTCTCCCTCCCTCAGCTTCCCGCCACAGCGGCTGTGGGCTGTGTGGCTCTGGAGCCTCTCTGACACATTCGAAAGCCTGCCTGAGGTCCGCCGGGCATCTCTGAAAATAACCTGTATCATCAGCTTCCTGCATCGTTCGCTGCGGCTCCCGTACTGCTCCCCTCGTCCAGGTTCTGGGCTGTGTGCGGGACAGCTTCAAGTTTTCTCTATGACAGGCTGCACCTGGCCAAAACACAGAGGTCTGGGGTTTTTTTAATAACCGGCTTTGGGTTTCAAGAGTGCCAAGAAACCAAACTACTGTTGGCTGTGCTTTAAGTGGATCTAAGGCACGCAGCTTATCCTGGGTGAGCTGCAGGTCAAAACCGCAAGTGGCCGTTTCCCACCTGCCCTCCATTTCTGCCTCAGGGGTGTGGGTGGGAGGGGGAGAAAACCACGGGACCTGCTTTAATCTGAGCCAGAACTTGGCACCCTTTGTAGCCAAAAGCAGGAATGACCATTGCCAACAGCTGGTCTGTCCCACAAGGCATGCATCAGGGCTAGCAGAGGGACCAGCAGCTGTATCGTTAGGTACACAAGAAGGTACAAGAGCCTAGGACACATGTAGAGTTTTTGGCAGTAATGCTTATATACCACCTGTGCTAACCTGGTGCTGAGATTCAAGTACCAGTCACCTACTAACCCTGTAATGGAGAGTCTCGTTCCCTCCTTGTTAAAGGCGACAAAAGTTCACATTCTTCCTACTGAAGGCGTGCAAAATGGCACCCTGATTTACCTACTTCAAGAGCAAGCTAAACATGAATTAAGTTTTTGTCTGTTGCATACAGACCAGGCTGACCAACAGGGTGCTCTGTTCCTGTATGTCGTGAAACAGTACCTACAACACAGCCATTGTAAGAGTCCTGTTGGATGTGCTTGGTGGATTGAGGGGCAGTGCCATTCCCAGCGCCTGACCTCCCTGCTACACGCTTCCATTGCACAGCCAAGATAGAAGAAGGAAATGTATACATGTGCCCATAAGTTTGTGCAAACACATCTGCAACAGTGCTTCACGCAGGTGTACTAGCCTGGGAACTTGAACTGCTGAAATGTGAACATACATCTTGCTCTGCCGTCTTTGCTACAGGCATGACAATTTCTAAGAGAAAGTGTGGCAGACACCTGCGACAGTAGTTCCTTAAACTTTCATAGCTTTGAGCTGCAGTGCAATACTGGAATGTTTTGTCTTGGAAAAAGGGTGACTTGAATTTTAGTTGAGTCTTCTGAGCTTTTGCATACAGTCAGAGGACAAGGCATTTCAGAAAGAAAAGGCTAGAATTATCCAGAAGTGGGCAGTTCCTAGCCATGCCTATTGTTTAACTTGAAATTTCACTGCCTGTGGCATACATCCTTTGAGAGTCAATCAATCAGGAGTGAATGCTTTGTGGCTAAAAGATGCACGTTTTCAGAAAACTAGGTATTAGTACAGCCATCTCTCTGGATAACAGTTGGTGGTGTTCCAAACTTAATTTAGTATGGAAGCCATTACAACAATGTAGTATTTTGTCCACTGCAGTGCACTGCATGCACCTAAAGGGAGAATGAAGGAGGTTTTGTCACCCTAAAAAATATACAGTTTGTCAAGTCTGCATTTAGGTATGAACTTGATGCTATTAACTTGATTTTTTTCTCACAAATAAATAGAAAATATACAACTGCACCAAGAAATGAATTATTACAAAAATCTTTCTTGGATCTCTGAGGAAAAGATAGTACTAAAAATCTGAGTGCCCCAAAAAAATCCTATTTGTCAGGCCTAATATCCATCTCCATTTGATGATAGGACACAGTTTGATGAGTAACTGAGGGGATCCATTAACTACTACTAGAAGAGACAGGATGCTGTTGATTGTGATTATCCCCAGATTCTAGATTGCTGACAATCTCTGAAGTGTTTATAAGTCTACTTATAATTATAAACATGCTACTGTTCTTTCAAATGCTGAAGAATCCAGCTGTCCAGAGTTTATACGTTGTTCACGAGGACAGAAACTGAGAAATCTCTGAAGTTCAGAGAGCCAGTTCTGTAATGAAACATAGAAACATGAAAGTTACCACTGAAATCTCACACTTAAATAGCATGGGAAAGTTTCTGCAAGGCCCAGTAGACCAATGGCTGTTTCTTAAGAATGACTCATAAATATTTCAAATGCTGTTAAGAAAGGTGGGGTTTTGTGGGTTTTTTGTTTTGTATTGTTGCATTTTTTAAAATTATTAATAAATCAAACACTTACTTGAAAGGTGACAGGAAACAAATGCATTCAAAATTTTATATAGAATTGCTTAGACATTTAACTTGGTGTATGAATTCTTCTTGCAAAGACAGAATGTGATCCTGTTCTTCACCAAAGCTTTACAACAATGACAGAAGTGGAATATAATAACTTCCTTTGCTCCAAAACAGTTACAGAAAGACAAACTATTAAAAAGCAATCAAATAAAATCAGTTAATTTTGTTTTCAGAACTACTTGTTGTTGATCACCAAAGACAATAAAGATTAACAGAAAATCAGCATAAAAATTATTTTGAAATGGGAAATTTATTTTCATTCTTGTTTTACTTAGCACAAATTATGTTAATATATTCATCATGATATTGTAGCCATTTTCTATCATTACAAATACATATCAGATTATTTATTATTGCTTAAAAATGGGTTTATAGAAAAACTAAAGATTACACCCCATAATTTTTTTTAATGTCAGTGTTCTTTTTTCAGCTTCTTTCTCAGGCAGTATTCTTCTTCAGCCTTAAAAGCAAAAAAACCAACCTGTATTGTATTTACTTTATTCACGATCTCCACAGTTGTGTTAATTAACTCCAAAGTTGTATTAATGTAGCTGTTACAGCAAGCAAGTGCCCTGCTATGGCATTTTAGATACCAGTATAAGCAGTAGGCTAACATCCTTACATTTGAAGAGCAATGACCATATTTGAATTATCAGGTTAGTAATATGAGGAAGCGAAAGTCCAGATTTCTGTCAGCTGCTCTTGCTGAAGTCACACTGCTCATAAATTTGAAAAAGCAATGGTATCAGTTTATATTGCTCAAACTCTTTGCAAGAAGATAGTTAAAATAAAAAATTGTTGAGAAAATACGACTTCAGCAGCTTTTCTTTATTTGCAAAATTTATTTTTTTGTTGTGAAAGTGACGTGTAAAGCAAACACTACACTGGAGTTAAATTTACAAGATACTAAAATTGTAACACCACAGAAAAGGAGATGTCCATGTAGTTCACTTTCCTGTCTGAGGACTCTGCTAATGTGTTCAGGCATTGTAATGATAAACACAGAGAAAAAACCAATAGATTCCAATGCACTTTACAAAATTTTTTTAAAAAAAGAAGTATTTTATGTGCAACAGAGAATTTCTTCTTGATGTTCTCAATTCTCCATGGAACTTAAGGCTTGAACTATGCATATAACATTTCATTTTCTTATTTCCAGGTACTGTCATAGGACAGCTCCCAACCTATGAATGACATATCACTAGTAAGCTGATTACATGATCCTTCTTTCTGTATGTCACATTGTGTTAGAAAATGAGACTTAACACCTTGAATATTTCCCAAATATTAACTCTTTCCATATGATTTAATAATTGCTAATGGAGACATTGCAGAGTCACAAATGGGAATAGTAAAAGGAAAAAAGGAAAGCGATGCACAAAGGAGTGCAGTTATAGTTCTCGGTATGAAAATGTACATTTTATATACAGACAACTACTGACTTGTAACGAAAACAACATATCATAAGAAATGGTTAGCAATAGGGAAAAAAAGAAAAGTAATTTTATTTGTACATTTTATTTTTAAATCATTGCTGGAAAATGTGTATTTACAAGAGGTCACCTCGCAAAATGGACGACACTTTTGACCCAATAATATTTACATTACTTTTTCTTGGTAATGGACTAGATTTCTCTAACAGTAATAGCCTAATAAGATGGAATGATTACAACTTCTCTGATTATAAACAGTTCCTACACAGGGCAAAAGAAATACCATAATCCTAGAAAGTAATTTCACTAACAGAAATATTTCTGGCAAGAAAAAAAAAATATATCCCTGTCTGGCAACATAATCTGTGATTTAATGACTCATTGGGGACCTCAAGAATTTCTCTAGGAAGGCGTAAAATGCTACTGAAAAAGGAATTGCATGATACCTTTCTGGTGAAGAAAAACAGAGAAGATTTTTAAAATTCCTTTTTCATATAAGGGCACTTTTTTTTAAATACAGAAACTTAAAACACAGACAGCAGGAAGAAATCTATGAAAATATGTTAAGACATTTCCTAAACTTTTTAAAAGCATAATCTTAACAACATACAAAGAGCACAAACATGGTAAATGTAACCAAAATAGTTGAGGAAATCTTACTATAATGAATTAAAGCTATTTAAGGCATTTTCACTTAGGTTACTTTTCACTGTAGATTAAGTACCTTCCTGTAATGTTACCATTAAGGGTAATAAGAGGATTTGGGGAAAATTCCTAAATCTACTCTATTCCTCTCTGATTTCATATTAGTTTTTAAAAATGAACTTTACTAATCATGAAGTAACTATTCTGCTGCTCAGCTGTTCTGTGATCAAACTTACTCTGTGGTGACTTTGCTGTATTAACTAACTCATGTATTTACTGAGCAGACATGTTCAGGTTAAACACCTACCAGCCATTTTTTTCTCTGAGTTGCCCTCTCCCTTTCCTACCTTCCACCTCCACCATAACAAACTAGATCTAACATCATTTCTGGTTTTGATAAGAAAATTGTGTTTTGTACCATAAAGATTGATATAGTTCAGTGGTAAGTGCAGAGTTCGATGATGAAGAAGTGGTGACAAAAACATGTTTTTATAACTTGTTAAATTTGTTTGTACTACACTAAACTATCAGTATTGTATTGAGATACAAACAAGTATCATCTGCACCGTGAATTCTTGTGCTTAACATCTAGCTAAAGAGTCTATCAGACTTCGGAAGACAAAGTAATTTTAACAAAATGTGACCTGATTGACAATTGGAATCTATTAAATGAAGATCCTTTTCCAAAGGGTCTAAAAATTAAGTCAATTCTAAGCACCGATCAGGAGTCTGTTTTTTGGAAAGAAGAGCTTGTCTCCCATTGTCCCACTTATTCTTTGATATGAGAAATTGTGAAACCTAGTTGTAAAAACAGCACCTGATACACTGGAGAACCTTAAAGCTCTTTTGGTTTTAGCTATTTTTCTTGCAGTTTATTTTGAACCACCATAAGTGTTCATGGGGTGGCCATGGAACAATCTGGTTTTCATCAAGTCTGTTGACTATGTAACTTACTTCCTGAACACAGTTGTCTTTCCATTACTTCAGAGATAATTGCTCTAGAAGTAGCTTGCTTTGGAAGATGCCTTTCTCCCCCCAGAAAATGCAAAGTAATACTGTGGTAGCATTGTTATTACAGTAGAGGTTGAGAAATTAGTGCTCAGTTTTAACTCCCACAATACTTCTTAGATGCAGTGTGCTTGACCTCCAAATTACACAGGTAAAGTTTTATGAACATGTGTCTCATTAAGTTTTATCCAATACATTTAAGTACTTTTAGAAACTGATGAAGAAACGTGAAGAATATTTCATATGTTTCCTCCTTGGGAGTATGTTTTGACCTGGTGGAAGGAATCTATCTGAACATCACTCTGGAATGTAATGAATATGGGATGTCTTCAGTAAATGAACTATGCAGATAATCTGAAATGTGTGGGCTGATTTTTGTGTAGTCATGTTACTACTTAGTTTTAAATGAATGAAAATATTTGACCTTTTTGAATGTTTAGAAATGGAAATACTTTCTTTAAAAAAAAAATTTCTATACTGTTTAAAAAGGCTTATCCTCAGGGTGAATCAGTTTCTTTTCTCAATTTCTTTTTCTCAGCTCTAACCTTGGGCTTTTTTCAATGTAATAACTGCTTTAGATCTTTCTAGAAGGTGGAAGACTCATGCGTTAACGAATCCAAGTGGTAATAGTGGGAATAAACTTCTCAATAAATGATGTGTATCTGCAGGAAATTGCCAGTGAAGAATCAGATGCAGAGTGGTTTAGTAACAACTTAAAACGGTAAAATACTTGGGCTTAGCCACAGTGAACTTTTTCAAGAAGACATTAATTACAAAATAATTGGAACTTAAGAATATCTCATGATGTCCTCAGTTGTATTTTGAAAGTTCTCTCTTTTTTTTTTGTCTTAAACACAGGACGATCGGACTTGTATTAACTTGCTGGAGGTTTTGTAAATAAAAATTTGGCTGTCAGAAAAGGGGTGGGAAATAAAAATGTGCTTGTTTGGGTTTATTTATTTATTATTGTTTGTTTTATTGCTGTTGTATTTCCTGCTTGGGTTGAATTTTCTCCACAGTGATTTAAAGTGAAAATGAAGGGCAACTTAAAACTCACTATATTTATGCCAAATCTAAAAAAGCAATCATACTTATTAAAAAAAAAAAGTAACCTTTTGAAGTTTTGGGGTTTGTCAGTGTAAAGCTGCCCATGATTTTTGCTAGAAATCATTGTCTTGCCTTTAAAGCTTTTTCCTAACTGAAGTTGTCATCTGGTATTTTTTACCACATTCTGACTACTTTCTCATTACTTCCTCCTATAGGTTCTTTTTATTATGTGGTAAAACAAGATCAATACCTCTTGTATAAATATAGCTTGGAAAATATCAAACAGTTCTTCCAGTACTGAGGCAGGTAACTAACCAAAACACGTGATATTCACTGATCCTGATTAAAGTCATCAACAAATGGAGAACTCAGCACCTATCCATTCCCAGTTACCACCATCTTACTTAATAACGTATTTAATTTCTATGAATTAGAAGAATAATTTTAGATGATTTCTGTAGATGTTGATGTACTTGGGGAAGTGAGAAAGGAGCTCTTATATTTTTGAGGTAGGGGTCCTACAGATCATAATATATACATATACAGTCTTGAAAGAAGGAAGGAAGGAACAAGGAAGGAAGGGAGGGAGGGAAGCTTAGGTTGCCTCTTCTGCCCCTTTCACCAGGGAGGCATGGTCCTCAAAATTTGAATGAAGGAGCCACTGTTGAGAAGACCTTCTTAGAATTTTGCTAACAGGCTAACATGTGCACATAGAAACAATCTTATCCCTCTACCAGTGTAGCAGGGCACTCTCACAGAGACATTCCCTATGATACAGGGACCTGAAATCACTTCTCCATTCCCAGTTTTGTGTGAGATGCATCCGTTCTATACCAGCCATTCCCTGTGGCTGTGAAGGCTATGAAGAGCGGATGGATGCCTGCCTATGACAAGAGAAGAGTGGAAATTAAAAGGAAGGGGACCAGTTAATTACAACAAATAGTAGGATTGAAAGTAGAGCTGCCAACCATTTATCTTTCCCATCCATTCCGTTTACCCCATCCCTTAATGTCCTCATCCTCTGCCACAGCTGCAACCTACTCTCTTTCCACTCTTTCCACTTCTCCATTCTCTAATCTTCCTCCTCTTCCAGCAGTCTTCTGCGTGCCTTTGTTCCTCAACTGTGCTAAGATTGTAAGAATCTGCAATTGCTATTACCAGTTAATGTTCAGGCGCTGCATGTCTTCTAAGCCCTGAATCAAGTGTTACCAAAGCTTGTTTTCCTTTGATCCCAATCAGTTCCATTGTTCAGGGGACAGGACTCATTATTTCAACTATTTACCACAAATTTTCATTTTGTTTTGACAACAGCTATGAAATGTATCTTCTCTATAACTATACAGTCCATTGCTTGTGACTGAAATATCATGAGCAGGTGGGAAAGGGTATTCTGAGCTGTTCATCAATCATCCACTTGTGCAACTGGGTTGCTGTGGACTGTATTTATCCCTTCCATGGTTATGGGTGTGTTATTCAGATTCTTAGTTTCGATTCATCAGAAATGGCACTGGACAGAGTTAAAGCTGAAAATATATTATTTCTACCCTACTATCCTGCAAAAGTGTCTTAAGATTTTATTTACAAAAATAACCACTGAAGCCTGATTTGAAGCTGTGGTAAGAATATAGTTGTCACAGAACAGGTACAGCAGCTATTTTATTCAATATAACCAATCTAAAATATATACATAATAATTATGTTTTCTGTAATTTCCAATAGCATATGGTATTAAAATCAAAATTGAATTATTAATAGTGAGCCTTTATGAAAGTACTTAAAAATCTTAGTCCTGGACTCCAAGACATGAATGCACTAGCTACTCTGCTGTGGTGCGTTAGCCATGGCCAGCAGCCAGATGCCCACCCAGCTGCTCTCTCACTCCCCCTCCTCAACAGGACAGAGGGAGAGAATTCATTGGAAAAGCTCATCAGTCAAAATAAAGATGGAGATTGCTTTCCAGTTACCGTCACAGGCAAAACAGACTTGACTTTGGGAAAATTAATTTAATTTATTGCCAATTAAAATAGATATGCATTGTGAGAAACAAAAACAAAAATTAAAACAACACCTCCCCCTCCCCCCTTTTCCCAGACTCAACTTACTCCTTCACTCCTGACTCCTCTAACCCCCGTCCAGCAGTGCAGGGGGCATGGGGGATTATGGTCAGTACATAATAGTTCCTCTCTGCTGCTCCTTCCTTCTCACACTTTTCCCCTGCTCCTGCGTAGGTCCTTGCATGGGCTGCAGTCCTTCAGGATAAACCTGCTCCAGCGTAGGTCCTCCACGGCCCACAGTTCCTTCAGGATATATCCACCTGCTCCGGTGTGGGGTCCTTCACAGGCTGCAGTGTGGATACCTGCTCCACCATGGTCTCTCCCACAGGCTTCCAGGGAATATCTGCTCCACTGTGGTCCTCTCCACAGGCTGCAGGAAATGCCTGCTCCACCATGGTCTCCATGGGCTGTAGGGGAGTCTCAACACCAGTGCCTGGAGCACCTCCTCTCCCTCCTTCTTCTGTGACCTTGGTGTTCACAAGGTTGTTTCTCACACTTTTTTCCCTCACTCCTACTGCTGTACAGTGTTTTACCCTTTCATAAATATGTTTTCCCAGAGCTGCTACCAGGTTGGCTGATGGGCTCAGCTGTGTCCTGCAGTGGGTCTGTTGCAAAGCTGGCAGGAACCAGCTGTGTCTGGCACAGGGCAGTCCCTGACCTCTTCTCAGACGCCACCCCCACAGACCCCCTGCTACCAAAACCTTGCCTCCTACATGCAGTACATTCCTCCCCTTGTCTTTGTGAAACATTTTTGTCATTAAAATATACATTCATCACACATTCTCCACGAACCTCACTTAGAACATCAGCAAAAAATTCCCCACAGCAAAATCAAAGTAACACCATCACAACACTGACAAGGGTGAACAATATAGAATCATAGAATCATAGAATGCTTTGGGT
>VYZW01024367.1:3704-19568 GCA_013401315.1 Balaeniceps rex | reverse complement strand
ATATAAAAATGTATATATATATAACCCCACTTCTTTAAACACTCATCCTATTTATGATTTCCAGAGATGTCTTTCTCATTGGTTAATGGGTACATGTATTCAGATTCACCGTGGACAGAGAAAACATAAATTCCAGCATCTCATCCTTTCTTCCAAGAAATTTCAGCCAACAAATTTTAAGGTCAAGTGTTAAAATGTCCTTCTAAAACCTCAAAAAAAAATCAGCCTGCTATCAGAAGTGTCCACACAATGTAAACACACTTCCTCTTCCATAAAGGAGAATAATTTACCCTTAGGTAATCAGAATTAGGTCTTTAGTCTCAGCTACAGATAGATGGTGGCAATGACTAAAGCATTATTCACATTTAAGACTGTACAACGCTGTTAATTATGCGTCAGCAGCTCTCCACATTCTGGTGATCAAGAAGCTAATTGTTATGAAATAGTATCATCCCTGCTGTAGATGGAAAGGTGAAACCTGGTTTGACTCATCCAGATCTCTCACTGCTAGAGATCAGACAGATCTGATGTGTGGCATTTACATCTCTTCCAAAATTTGCATCAGCCTTGAATATTGCCATCTCTGAGAATTTAATTATCTTACAGACATCCAGTTCTGCACTGAAACCATGAATTTTTCTCTTCAGGCTGAAAGCTTCACGAGATTGTCTGCGCAGAGCTGGCATGAACCTCAAAGCAGTGCTTGCATTTCAGGTCAAATTTTGTCAGACACATAGATGAAGGGCCCACAGTTTAGAATTTGAGATACTTGCAGGTATCTCAGCAGACTTTTTCCCAGCTTTACACTGTAGGGTTTTCTTTCATCTGAACCCAAATCCTACAGTTTTCATAACGATGTTTTACATAAATGTCAGTGTAAAATAAAATACAATTATTCCCCCATATTTCAATCCTATAAGTCAACTGAGAGTTAAAAGAACATGGGCATATTTTGTCTGGAACTGTTATTTTTGCACTGCTGGAGACAATAAGCACCCACTTGTGTTTTTTGTAAAAGTATTTTGCAAGCAAATGCTTAGAATTACATTTGATAGACCACTACGTCCAAGCTTTATAAGAGACTGCAAGAATAGATTAAGAACTATAAGATATAATAAGAATATTAAGAACTGCTGAAAACAAACAGAAATTTTTGTTTGTCAAAAAGAAGTCATTTACCATTAAATTACCATTAAAGAAATCATTTACCATTAAAGAAAGAGAAGTAAATAGCTACACATCAAACATCAGACTCAATCACACGCATCACTTACACCCACTAACTGCTGCACTTTTTGATCATTATGAAGTCAGCACAGATTTTCCCTTAAACCAGAACCGAAATACTTTACAACTCTTCACACAGGGTATATTTTAATGTATTCAGTGCCAACAACAGAAAAAACTGCATCCATCAAGGATGGCCTCCCCTTTCCAGCACCTTCCCTCAATCTTCCCCTTTCCAACCTCACTGATCGATCCACTCCTTTCCGACTCCTTCCCTCAATCCACTGCTTTCCAACCCCATCCCTCAATCCTAGTGTACCTTGGGGGCTGCAAACAAGACCCTGCCTGAATAGGAGGGGGCTCCAAGGTCCCCAGCACAGAGAAGTCCCTGAGGAGGATGCACATCCCTTCCCGGCTACAGCCCTGACAGCCTGGCTCTCCCCCACCCACGGCCCCCACTCACCCCACACTCCCCTCCCAACACATCACGCCGTCTCGCCTGGGACCCTATGGTGAGTCCTAAGTGTTGGTATAGGTTGGTGCAGATAAAGACACTTGCACTGCCCCTTGCCTCAGCACACATCCTAATGATAAACACTGGGTTTCAGTCTTCAAGGCCTTGGACCAAGATGCTGCGTTAAACTGTACATTTTACTGGTTTTCCAAAGAGAAAGAAAACCCTGACAAGCAGGTAATTTCTGCAGGCTGCATCTAAGTATAGCTTTTTTGTGGCAACTCTGATGCTGGATGTGAAGATGTTAAGCTTCTTAGAGTAAAAACATGAGTGCCACGCATTCCCTGACACTGAGGTGCTTGGTTTGTCACTGGGTTTAACGCAACCAAAACTCTTGCTGTGGTTGGCAGTCCCAACCAGCAATGAGCTTTTAATAGAAGCATCTCTTCTGCCTGTAACTTGTACTCTATAGATTCACCATTTCCTTAAATAACATCTTAATAAATTAGCTAATTACACAGCTGTGCCAAGTGTAGCAATAAACACACATCTTAACAGCGGTTGCATTATATGATTCTTCACCAGTCTACCACAGTCACATTTTTCTAACTTTTTCCCCAATTACCCTGCTTTCCTCTGTCATATATCCACTAAGGAATTCAGCTATTTATCCTCTGTCACAGCCCTGGGTCTTCGGCAAGAGGACTGTCTGCCACAATCAATACCCATGTTTAACAGCTGTTGCCATAACACACAGTTTAAATTTTGCTTTAGTAGATATATGTGACAAAATTGACATTTTTGCATAGTAGCCTTGTGGGTTATGTAGCAGTCCAGTGTGTCCCTGGATTTTTTTTCCTGCCAACCAAAACCAAACTACTGTATAGTGAATTAAAGGTAATATCTTAAGAACATTTCCTCAATGTGCTGCAAACAGCCTTAAAAAAGGCTTTTTTAAGGAGTGAAATGGTGCAAATAGAAACAGTGCTTCTGTGGTTGATTTATAAATTATCTTCACAGTTATACAACCCTGTATCAATACTGATGGTAATAACAAGCGATAGAATTGTAACTCAGTATTATTTGCAGTGATATTGTTGTGTAGTAATATAACAGTGATGTGTTCAGTGGCCATTTAAGCTGTATTAGTTTTTCAAAGATGTGTTGCCTAACCAATAAACGTTATAGCCAGGATCTTTTTTCTTAGCCCTGTACAAATCCTCCCAGTAATCAGGAAAAGACACCCCTTTTACCAATGGCAACTGAAATGAATTCTGAATTGAGGAGAGTTTCAGGGACAGGCAGGAGGCAGCAAGAGCAAGTGCTGGGGCCATCTCCATCCTTGGAAGGTTTTGAGCCCTGACCAGATAAACCTGGTTTGACCCCATGGCAGAGCCTGTTCTGGACAGAGGGTTGGACTGGAGACCTGCCGTCATCCCTGCCAGCCCGAATTGGCCAATGATCCTATGACCTTGAAAGGGAGAAATGTCACACCTCACAGGCACTTGAACCCGCTCATTCCCCTTCCCACCGGGTAATGTACCCTAATGCTGGTGTTAATATGTGATCAGTGTGTCTTGGGGAATGGCAGACTTATAAAGAGGACAAGTAGCAAAGGGAAATGACAGCTTATGAGTGCCCCAGATGCCTTTCGCCCTTTGCATTGGGCTGTGTGACTTTTGTGTTGAGCAAGAGGAATTAGAGCTCTGAAACACGCATCTTTCACATGCTATCAGGTGGATGCATTTGTCAGTGACAAATACTAATTTCAGTAACTAATGCCCATAACTCACAGTGACTCTCTTGCTACGAAATGATACCCCAGCATGATAAACAAGGAAGAGGACCACATATTCTCATACATCCATGTCCAAATGTAGTAACCTGATTCTTCTTGTATTCTGCTCACTCACCTCTAACATGGTATAATGCTCTTTATTGCAGGACTCAAGACTTCATTTCCATTATTTCACTGATGTCCTTCACTAAATTATTCCTTTTCTGTTTTCTTGCTATTTGTATATTGTCTGCCCAGAAAAATGATGGTTCTAATTCAGAAAATTGGTCATATTAGTTATTTCAGAGTAAATAAGGAAAATACTGTCCTATTGGCTTTATTGAGAGAAGACCTCAAGTAGAACAAACTAATCAGCATATCTGAGAGATTGTTTTTTAATACCATAGGACACAATGATTGAAGAGGCATCACGAGATCACGGTCAGAAGTAACAGGGAGGTCTCTGAACAGAGCTGGTTGCTGCATCTCTCACAGAGGGCAATTCTGTGGTGGATGGGCAACTACTGCTGCTTCTTTAGGTGGAATACATCCTGCCAGTCAATCCTGCTCTACGGCTTGATACCTATACTGCCAGCTTGCAAAAAGTTGATGAGATAACGGCATGTAGTTTGTATGTCCTCCATCTGCTGTTCCTCCCCCAGCTCCCTTCCTGAGAGAGAGAGATTTGGAAACCAGCTGCTCTCAGAAAATGTCCTGTTGAATGCAGGGGTAAGCCAGGGACCACAAGCTGCTAGCTGAAACATTTTACAAGTAGGCATTAAAATCAGTTTTAAAATTTGCATGTCTGACCTCATTTCCATAGTTTCACTATCTGTCTTCAGCTAGGGCAGCTGAAACTTGACTCTTCAGCTTATGATCAGAGACCTGTGCCACAAACCACGGAAACCTCAATTTGCCTCTGGAAAAGACTAAAGAGTCAGAGCTAGAAATGGCAGATGTTACAGAAGGGCTGTTTTCCCCTCTGTGATAGACCAAAGGGCTATAAAGTTCGCTAGGGAGCTTTATAAAAGTGTTCAGCATGGCTTGTCATGCAAACCTGACGCCAGACAATGTGAGCTACAGCAGCCCGTGGATTGCAGGAGCAGGGTGAGCAAGGGGCGGCAGGTCTTCCGTGGGTAATTGCATTTCCCTTCTCTGAGTCAAGAAGACATTAACAAGACAACCAGGAATTTCAGAGGCCTTCTTTCCATCACAGCAGTCTCTTGCAAAAAGGCTGCTTGCGGGCTGATGCCTCTGTTTAAGGATAGACTGTCTCGAAACGCAGGAGCAGGGCTGCTGAAGGACAAGATGACCTGGCAGCAGGTGAGGTCCCTGTGGGAGCCAGAGTGCCCTTTTCCCAGCCCCGCTCTTTACATGCATCCCCAGGGACTCTGTTCCTCACAGTGTCCTTGGCTGTTTGCAACGTGCACAGACTCCTGCTTAGGCTTTCCACGCCTAATGCTGGTAGAAGTAAAGTACGCAGGAGCAAGTGTTCCTTTTGCACCGAGACCCAAAAGAGCTCTTTGATGGTCCTGAGTGCATAATATTATATGTATGGGGAGTAGTTATGAAACATTAACTATGGATATCAATACAAAATGAATTAAGTCTGTTAAGTCCCTCGTGTTTTATGTGGAAGACTTGAACCGACTGTATACTTGCCTGAGAAATGCTTTAATAAGTTATGCTGTAACTCCCCCTGGTGATCAAGACTTGCATCAGCCCTAAAAGTCAAGTAAATCGCCGCTTTCTGAGCATAGTTTTGTTTCTACTGAATTAATCTACAGTGATCTTTAGAACTGCCCATTTTCATAAGTTGCTCAATAACTGTCCACTATGCAGAAAATAATTAATTAGCAAAAATTAATTAAATGCAATCATTAAATAGTAATTAATGTCATGTGAGACCAGATGCTAGATTCCATCATGGCAGGAGAAAAGCATAAAGTTTCTGATGGAGGACAACACACAAGGAGGGCTGCAAGCCCTAATTCTTTCATTACTGCAGAATGCATGGGTATGCTTCAAAACAAGGTGCAGCACCTGGGCTAGGTGCATAGCCACAGTATCCAATGTCTTTCCGGCAGCCTCCACTTGCAGGATCCTCACAGGTCTCTGGCTCTAAGCCAAGGCTCCAGAACAGCATTTGGACAAACACCGTCGTTCTCCTTCCTTGGTGACTCCTCCATTTCATCCCATTGAACCTTCCCTCAGGTTAACCTGTAAGAGCAGCCGATGCCCCTTGAAAGTGGTGTTTGGCATGACATTTTATGTTTCATGGGAAAAAACATGGTCACTGTGGTTTAAAATTGTTTTCTCCACCTTAAAAAAGTGTTTCTCTTTTCTGAATATTTCTATATATTTCTATCTGTATTTCTATTTCTATTTCATCTTTCATGAAGGCATGGGAAGGCACCATGCAAAGCTCTTAGAAGGCAATAAAATTATGCTAGAGCTTATTTTTACCCTTGGCAAGGCAAAGGATGAGAAATGGAAGAAAAGATTATTTAAATTACCTTTGCCTGTACTATGTCAGGAACTCAGCACAGTTCATAAGTAGCTTTGTAACAGAGAAATGAGCCTTGTTGCCCTCTTTTATCCTCAGCTCCAGGAAACTCTTCAAGGTACTGTCATTTGAAGAAGACCTGAATCTCCTCTAATGCTTCCAGCATTCCCCTCTGAAATTAACACCATTTTTCATTCCAACGTATTTTATCTCAAGCCCTTTGTGTCCTGATACAATGAGACAGAAACTACACCTAAACCCAAGAGTTTAACATACAAAAAAACAGAGGGAAGGGTATAGGGACTGACCACTGTCATTAATATTTGTGGCCTAACGAGCAGACCCAGTGAGTGCTCCCAGCAGTGCTGTTCAGTGCCGCTCACCAAAAAATCCTGCCAATCTGGGAGATAAATTTATTTTTGCAAGACTTCTAAAGCTTCTCTGTCAACCAATGTGTATGATATTTCAGTCCTGTTTTTCAATAGGTGTTTGGTACTCCACAGTCCTCTCCTCCAAAATACTGCGGGAGCCATTGGTCCAATGTATTTTTTTAAATCCTGAAAAGTAGTGCAATAGAACGATAACAGGCTTTTGTGACTGACAGCAACTGAAGGACCCAGAATCTTCATTATCTCAATTATTTTATTGTCACTTTTTCATTAGCAGGTTCATCCTGAAAAGCAAATCTATGGGGTAATCATGTGCATTCCCCACATTATTCAATGCACACATGTTCCATAGGTAGCAAGAAGCAATTATATTCAACTGATTAATGTGCATTAAAGAGTTTACAGGCCTGATTGGCCAAAAAGGCTCCCTCCCGTGTGAGATAATGAATAGGAAATAGAATTATCAGCCAAGTCAGATCTCATGGACTTTACCTGTGGCCTGAGCAAAAATGTAAAACAAAGTGTATAATGCCTGACTTGTAGATTATCAACAAAACCAAGCTTCAAACAACACACTGTGGAGGATTTGGTGCTAACCTCATGGTTAGCTGTAACAGACTTTAGAAAGAGAATGCCCCGTTCTCTAATTTCTCAAAGACATGTTTGTTTACACAGTGGGACCTATAGCCCAGTCAGTATCTTTGGCAGAGAGCATCTGCTGAAAAAGAAATTATTACTGCATCTATCCACCTAGAAAAAGCACACTGGCAGGAACTGCCTGCAATATTTCCATGTTACAACCTTCTTTCTTTTTTAGTAAGAATTTGAATTAGTATAAAAATTATGAGACATTTTCAACCTAAGGACTTGAGCACATTTAGAAAGTTATCTATCTCCTCTTACAGTGCAGACTGACAGATGCAAAGAGGACTAGCTTGAACCCTGTGGCTTGATGGGTGCTTAATTTGTTAAGTAAATCCTAATATATAGGCTGTCATATTTTCAACTCGTAGTCTGGTGTCCCTTCTGCACAGTTTTGCTTACTGCACAGGGGCATTTAGGCTAAGTTTCTTGCACATCAAGTGTTTTCACGATACTGAAGCCCACCTGCACCCATGTGAATACTTGGTTCCCACAGACACCATAGCTAGGGCTGATGCTCAGCCAACAAACACAGACTTCAGGTGTGTTGCAGTGCCACAACCATTACAGTCATGTATAGCCACTGTTTTGTTTGCACCATACTGTTGTTCACATGATAATCCATTTGGATTCAGTGGGTAAAACCTGCTGCTGTAGAAGTCAGTGGGAGCTCTGCCACCCTTCTCAAGGGCAGCAACGCTTCACACAATAAGACTGTTCATGTCAGTAAGTTTGTCTATGTGTACAAACATAACTGTGCCTGGCTGACCCT
Organism: Balaeniceps rex; assembly: GCA_013401315.1. Classification (NCBI taxonomy): domain Eukaryota; kingdom Metazoa; phylum Chordata; class Aves; order Pelecaniformes; family Balaenicipitidae; genus Balaeniceps; species Balaeniceps rex. The sequence goes on along the minus strand of VYZW01024367.1, from coordinate 11,801 downwards.
CCTTTGGGTTCATCTTTGAGTGGATGAATGAAAAATGCTTACCCTGAGCAAGCATACTACATGCTTGTTCAAACACCAATGGTTCCACAAAGGTCAAGATGTCTTCTATTGCTACTAACTCAAAAAAAGAAAGAAATATTGGCAATTATGTTAACTGCATAATTACTTTATTATATATACCTATTAAAAAAGTTGTATGACACACAACTCTTGTCAGCTAAATATTTCATTTATAAATACTTTAAAGTCAATAATGACTTGATTTGATTGCAGAGTTCATGAAAAACCCTATTTTTTCTCCATTTTCTGACTTGTATCCTGTAATAAAGTAATTGGATATTTGAATGCAGTGGCTTACAGGAGGGACACAGCTTTGACATACAGCAAGAACAAACTGTACAGCTTCTGTTATGAGAAGCTAGAAAAAGAAAATTACAGCTGTCAGTGTAGTCAGCTTCTTTCATTATGCAAATGGCAAAAGTATTTTTCACTTCCATGTGAAGATCAAAAGACATTTTTTTGTCTGAGATCAAACATCCTCAGTCTACTGTGAAATATTTAAAACTGGAAGAAAGCTGGTCATATGTCAATAACATTGTTGGACCTTCAATTTTAGTACTAGACCCTCAAGTGTGAAATTCACTACATGATGTTCAACTCAGTGATGTATGCACACACATATTTTAGTTTCAGAATATAGTTTTCCTCTTACAGTAGTATGAAAAAAAGAAATCAGTTTATGTTGCCAACTTTTACAGGAAACTCTTAATTCCAATCTGCAGATTACAGTAAGAGGGTTTTTCTTCTTAGAATCATAGAATATCTCAAGTTGGAAGGGACCCATAAGGATCACTGAGTCCAACTCCCTGCTCCTCGCAGGACTACCTAAAACTAAACCATATGACTAAGAGCATTGTCCAGATGCTCCTTGAACTCTGGCAGGCTTGGTGCCATGACCACTTCCCTGGGGAGCCTGTTCCAGTGACCGACCACCCTCTCAGTGAAGAACCTTTTCCCAATGTCCAATCTGAACTTCCCCTCACACAGCTTCATTCTGCTTCCTGCTGTCCTGTCGCTGGTCACCAAGGAGAGGAGAACAGCAGCTCCCCCTCCGCTGCCCCCCTTGAGAAAGTTGTAGACTGCGATGGGGTCACTCCTCAGCCTTCTCTTCTCCAAGCTGAACATACCAAGTGACCTCAGCCCCTCCTTGTAACTCTTCTTAATTCCTTTTCCTTTAATCCACATACAATTTCCCACTTATGTTTTCCATTCTCTGATTTATGCCTTAGTTGAAACCAGTTCAACCAATCTATGCAATACATTTCACCCCATTCAAAACTTCAGCAAACTCAGGTATTGAGGGGAGCTGTCCTGGGAAAGGACAATATTGTCCTGTTCTTGCCAGAAACCATTAGCAGATTTATGGAAAATAAAAATTAATCATATTATTTAAAATAACAGTAACCATTTAATACAGTTAGGCAGATGCTCATTTATTAACTGATCATTGGCTAGTGACCTGAATCAGAAACTGAACTTAACTGCATGCTACGCTATTCAAGTGTGGCTGGTTATTCCTTCAGACATTAATCCTGAGTATGTAACTTTTCCCTTCAATATTTTTCACAGAACGGTAACAGGTTTTATTTCCAAAGTGCAAGGGAAAAAACTCTGTATGTCCAGAGCTGACATCAAGTTTTGTGATTTATTCAGAGCCAAGAATTTCTGCAAAAGTGGGAATTGTTTTCTTAGCATCTGTGCTTAAAACACAGTAAAGGTAGTCACACTGGGAAGCACAGGTAAGTCAGTGGACTAAGCACAGGATGACTCACGTGGGTCTGACACGTCCTTTAACCTCTGGCTATCCTCTCAGGCTACCCTTCTGCTGATGTGACACCACTGACCTCAGTGGATGTACCCCTGACCTGCAACCCAAGCAGCAAGCTGAGAAGCAGCCCCAGGGCCCCTCAGCAATGACCAGCACTGTGGTGTACCACCCTGAGAGTGTGTGTTGATATCCTCCAATAAAACTTCTCTTTGTAAGCACAAATGTGCAGTTCTCATTAAATGAACGTACCCAGTAACTTCTCAAGTTTCCTGAATTCCCACATGTGATCCTACTGCCCAGTCACTAAGAGGTGGCGTATGGAAATGCCACAGCACGAAGGCTAACTACCCCGTGAAAAACAGGGTGCCAGTCTATAAAAACATGTGGAATTTTGTTTTTGCCAACATTGAATTGTACATGCGAACCAAATTCGGCTTGCTGGTGCATTTCAGAAATAACTAATCATTTAATGCAAGTTCACAGTGGTCTGCTGGACAGAAATCTGTGATATGTCATGGATTATGGACTTGGAAACTAGGAAACCAATGGTATCTGCTGGTCTCAGAGGCTTGTACACAACTGATATTAATGTATCTACTAGGCAAGGTCCTCCGCCCAGAAAACAGGCCAAGAAATTGGCTGTGAGCACGGAAGATCTGAAAGACCTGGGAGGGAAGACGAGGCAGCAGTTCCTACGCTGTCCTGCTGCCGCGGTGCAGGCACTGCCTACCCACGTCTCACCGGAGGTGAGGTCCAGGAGCACGCCTGCGCCGTTTGGCAAAGGCGCTTCCTGAGGACGTGCCTGCCCACGGATGACAGACCTCCCTCCACTGGGAATGTGAATTCAACAATGGAATATTTCTAAAATTTTCATGTTTAAAGTAAGATGTTGCTCATACTGACACTTCTGATGAGTATGTATCCCAGGGCACTGAAGCAGGGGACTTCTTCAAATGTAATACTTCTAAACACCCTAAAAAATGTCGGAAGTTATTTTCCAGCCAGTATACATACTTTGAACTTTGAATCCATGACATCATTGCACAGAGCCCTCGCTCAGTCACACAAAGACATAACTGTACATGGGAAAATACCCCCTCACTTTGTAATTCTGTAATTACAAGAATTATTAATGTGCTGTGTGGACATTGTTGAGTTTTTAACGGAGAATGAAATTAAGGAGCCAGTTTGTTACTCTTCTGAGAAAACACCTCCAGAAGAAAATGTTGAAATACAATAAATCTGCCCCTTTTGGCTGAGCTTGTGGCTGTAAATGCTCTTCTGAACAAATTACAAAGCCCAAAGTAATCAGCTAATAATTTCAAATGTCACAACATCAGGTGATAAAGTAGCGTGGGAGAAATGTTTTTTGTCAGAGTTAGTGTTGGATCAAGTAGCAGTTTATGCTTGTAGGCAGCACACCAAGCCATTAGAGCATGCCTGAAAAATGTGCACCATAGTTCAGAGCAGAACTTCATTGTAAAGCTCAATTCCCATGCAACCCTGGGAACACAGCAGTTTTGAAGTATGATTTTCAAAATAAGTGATCAAGGAGCTAAAGTCCAGATTTGCAAACTAATATAGAGCCAGATGGGGCAAATGTTGAGCTCTCAAAACAGACTTCTGACACTTAGGCATTAAAACCTCATTCATACGATTTAAAATTGTTTAGGTTCTTCATGCCCTTAACAATTTACTATTAGTGTATTGAGTGTTCTTCCATTTTGTTGCTGTTGTTAATCTAAACCATAAAAGTTATTCTATACAAAAATGTATTTCATAGAATGACAGAATGGCTGAGGTTGGGAGCACCTCTGGAAATTGCCTAGTCCGGTCCCCTGCTCAAAGCAGCGCCAACCAGGGCAGGTTGTCCAGGCCTGTTTCCACTCAGGTTTTGAATACTCTACAACCTCTCTGGGCAATCCACTGCAGTGCTGAATTAGCCTTACAGTGAAAAAAAATATTAATTGTGTTTAAGTAAAATTTCCTGTATTTTACTTTGTGTCTATTGCCTCTTGTCTTTTTGCTGGGCACTATTGGGCAGAATATAGCTCTTTACTTACATCTCTAACCAGATATACCTGTAAATATTTTATTTATTTCTCTTGAAATCACACAAAGAAACAAAAAGCAAGCTATGGGGCATTTTTTACCAAATATTACCTTTTTCCAGTTGGCTTTTTCCCATTTAAGAACCCACTGTAACGATCTCAGAGTGCTTAATATTTCTCTTATTCCCTTCTTTGTTCATCTAACTTTTGGAAATCCAGATGGTAAGGCCTTTCAGGCCTTTAAAAGAGTCACTGCATTTTGCATGGTTGTATTTAGAGGGAAAGACACACAATTTCTGATCAGTCTTTGCTGATTTGTTTAGAATATACATCTATACTGTTATTAAGTCACACATTGATAAGCCAAATCTGCACAAATGCAGCCTTAAGAGATTGAAAATTAGTGTAAATCCTATTTACATTTGTCTCACTCAACAGGAAAAGGAGACCACCTCTGACTCTCTGGAGGAATGTATGACTTAGGAACGTTGCACTCATTACTTCAGTTTGTCCGTGGCTGATAAGTCTGTCTTTGTGGACCTGCACAGAACCACCAGAACAACCTAAGAGTTCAAAAGACGAGAAGTGAAGTTAGTTTCAGTAACTTAGACTTGGAACTGCATTTTCCCAGGGTGTGAGGGGAATATATGGGGAAATTTTCAGCACAGCAGAAGAGACCCATTTTGCAAATATACCTAAAGCACGTCTTTGAGCACCATTACTATGAGAAGTGAGAAGCTTACAATTTTGGATGGGGGAGGCATACTGTCTCCATTCTCTTGACCAAAGAAGCCAAATGACGCTGCTATGTTTTACAGCCTCAAATTCAGTTACAGCTTTTCCCTTTCGGTCTCTGCTGGCAAAATAAGGTATTGCAAGTAGTTGTATAAACAATATTCCTTGCATGGATGAAGTTGCCCATTTTTCATGTGTGAGAGTCATCCATATTCTGAATCCTTTATAAAATAAAACCTTATTTTGGAATTGCTCAAATCATGGCCATCATACACCTATTTAGCAAAACATGTCTTTAAAGTCTATTAAGATATTTTATCAATCAAGAAGCTGGTTCAAATTCTGACCAAAAAAATTAAACAACACTCATGCAATTCCTACTTTTTTCAAGCAATTCTAATCACAAAGTATTGATGCTTAAATAATACTATTGTGGGTAATTAATTTCTAAGGATCAGATTGTAACACTATATTGAAAAGTATGACAAACATAACACCTGCAGGTGTTCTGGTGACTTACAAAAATAAAAAATGGAAAGACTTGGTAATCAATGATGATACAACTAACTAGAAGTCCAACAAAGTTCTCCTAATGATAATTTTCCTTGCTTGCCCTACCATATTTGTGTTTATTTTGCTTACTATGTTTTTCTGAAGGTCTCTTAAAAACTTAGTGCAATCTGTAGTAACTCAGACTCACAAGTGCCTGCGTCTTTCACATGTGGTACTCCTAATGAGATGATTAATGCATGCGCTTACAATTAGAGTGCCAAATTTCCACTATCATTATAGTCTCTAAGCCCCATGAAATAAGCAGAAAAATAATAGGTAAAAAGAGAGAAATTGTGTGCAGCATTAAAACTCCCAAATTTTTTCCCAGTGAAACCCTCTAACAGCAAGAGTTTTGCACTCACTTTCCACCAAAAGAATGATCATAACAGGTCAAAAAACAAGGCTCAAACCAGCCTCAAGCAGCCTGGCAGCATCTAAGACACTCCTGCACTAGTTCCATACTTTTTCCTTTAATAGATATGCAGCATAAGAGTTTGGCCCAACTGTAACCACCAACTGCAGAAAGAAACAGCAGCCAGCAAATTCTTTTAGGGAACCGGCTGCTTGCCCCTTTTGACCACAGCAAAGACCTTTCTCGATGTCCGATGCTCACTTAAATTCAGCTTTGACAAAAGCATCAGTGAGGGCCTGCTGCATTGGCCCACCTCAGAGAATATCCTGAAGACCTTCTTTGGTGCCACTCCTAAAATCGTCTGTGTCCAGCTTTGCAAACACATAATACCCTACCTCCATGTTTTTCACATTCCTAAACCCTAAACCTACCCTAAGCTTAACTGACCAGGTAACCTGTTAACTCCAGAAGGGAACATGGCGATTTGTTAATAGCCATAAAAGGGACATGGCTCCCCTGACCACACCACCATCACCAGGATACTTTTCAGCCCTTTTTTGCGTCTCCCCACGGTCCTCCCTTTCAAAGGAGAAATATTTCATCCATAGTGAGTTATTTCCGCCCAGGTCTAACCGTCGCTCAGTGACCTTAACTAGAAACGGTCCTAAATTAGGGTTGCCTCCACTTTTCAGAGCAGTTTAATAACCCAGACTGTAATCCCAGCCTTAAGAGTTTACCTACCACGCCTACTCAATTGGAAGAGAGCGCAATACAGAAAGAGCTTTTTGGTAGGAAATGTAAGTGCAGCCTGCTCTCCTCTTCCCTTCACGCTTTCCCTCTCCCTAAGGTGGCTGCCAGTCCTTAGCAACATCTTAGCATAGTCACCTCCTCCGGTAAGACATCAACACCTTCTAATCCCAAGTATGCTATGATCAAATCGCATTGCTTTCCCAACCTTAAACTGACTCCACCTTCTAAAACTAAAAAAAAATTACCCAGGTTCACACTTCCTATATTCCCAAAAATCTAACCCTAAAGCTCACCATGTCTTTAACCTTAGAGATATAAACTGGCTGTAGTTGCTAACATCAGCAGTGAATGCTGTCAGGGGAAGCAGCTGCACAGCCCGCTAGCCTCCTCTCCTTACAGCAGTTACTTCATCTCCCCTTGAGGTCCACAACAATTATCTCATTCAAGTAGCACTCACGGATGGACTTTAACCCCGGAGCACCAAGAGTGAGGCTGTACGAACAGCAGGAGGGTTGAAATCAGCTGGCAGCAGCCCTGGCCTCAGCACGGCTCACCTTTTGAAATACGCTGTGACCACAAGCAGTTGGGGAATTAACCACCCTTGGAAGCGCCTGGTGCAGGCGTGCCAAAGGCGAGTGCGGCCGCAGTGCGTGGGAACGGGAGAGGGAGCCCTCAGCACGCCAGCCAGTGCAAGCCACACACAGGGTCAAAAAGTGAACAAAAACACACCCGACCTGACTGCTGGCTGCTGTGTTTTGTGGGCACTGCAGGCACAACTCTGGCCTCTCGTCCAGAGGTGTCACCCAGCCCCACCACTGCGTGGTCAGCAGATGATGCCCTGCAGTTTACAGGACGACTACAGAAAAGCACGTGAAGATGCTGAAGAAAGTGCAGATGTGCCACCTACTGTGCTGGCAATAGCAAGCCACTGCCCAGGACCTACTCGTGCTTTAACCTCTGTCGACCTCTTCCCATCACTTCCTTCAGGGCTGTGCAGGCAGCAGAGAGCGCTGCCGGATGAACCCAGTCCTGGGCTGACCCAGCCTCGGGATTAAAGCTTGCAGGGTGCTGCAGGAGGTGCCTGACGCCATTTGGCAGAGGTGGGGTGAGGTGTTGGCAGCGTAGCAGGCTGCAAGGGGTTGTGAAAGGGTATTGCGCTCACGGTACATCGGTTGCCAGTTCCTGTCTTTCAAATATTAAGAGGCCGTCCAAATCAATCGTGAAAACTTGAAATGACCCTTTTCTTCCTATTTTTCTAGATAGGAAAAAAAGAGAGATTACGTCGCACTGTCCCTTTTGCAGGAACTAAGGCTTGAAGAAAACCTTTAAACACAACGTCTTGCAAAAAACCCTGAAATACTTGGCCACAGGGCAACACCAGTTACAGTTCTAGTGTACTAGCAGATGGTAAAGCCTAATATTAGTAACAAATACATCCTGTGGTGAGTAATTTTGTGACTGGCAGTCATTTCACCTCAGTTTATGCACCCACTGAATTACTTCATGCCAGCTAAATTGGAAACTGGTCTCCCTGGGGCTCTCCCCTTGTACTCAGAGGAGTTAAACTTCTCCTCAAGATCACCTGATGGAAATGCCTGTCTTCCCCAGCTCATTGGGGACTGAAATCAGCCCGTTGATTTTACTCGTCCACGTGGCTGCCTTGAGTTACAGGAGATGTATTTTTGCAAGCATTTAAGACTGAACTGGCTCATTTTTAAAAGATGCTGCACCTTCAGAAAGATACAGCAAGAGTGCAAGCTCAGTGTCTATTCCTCATTTATCCACACTGCAACCTGCACATCTTCCTGCAATTTCCATGCTGCTTGCTG
>VYZW01024362.1:7819-18089 GCA_013401315.1 Balaeniceps rex | reverse complement strand
AGTACTGACAGGCGTCTCTTGCGATAAGCCATTATATCAACAGCAATTAACGGTACAGGGCAACACAATAAGTAAATAGTTGGCATTAAGCTTCTTAGCTTACACTCACTACTCATGAAACAGAAATGGAACTTCACCACCCTCGTCACATGTAGCTACAGAACAGATTTATCAAAGCTGATATATCAAAGATGAATTCCCACAGGAAAAACAGGTGTGTCTCATTTCCTCACAGCAAGTTCACAGGAGGGAAATAGTCAAATAAACAGCTGATGAAATCTATTCATTCAGGAGGACAAGACAAAATAAGAATTTCAGAAACATATTTCATATGACAATTTGACAAGGGTTTTACAGACAACTGTAGTTCCCTTAGAATCAAAGGGGACACAAGGAGAAGATTAAGAGCTTCTTAAATAGTTCATACAAACACTAGGAAGTATCCTGCAAATATAACACGTTTTCCTTAAGTCTCGTTTCATGTGCCCAGACCTTATCGACTCACAAGAGAAAAGCTTTCAGTCCTACCATTGTATCCTTCAGAGGAAAATATGAATACTGTGAAACTGCTCCTACAGAATGGGGCAATACTAAGCTATCCAATCGCCCAGATGCAGAGGCAGGTGGCGGGAAAGTAGACAGCTATAGGTACCTGCCTCCTTCCTATTGTGCCAAAACACCCACAGGGACAAAACCAGCTGAGCTGCAGAAGGGCAGCCTTCGCTTCCAGCCTGTGATTTCAGGTGGGTTCAGTACCTACTTGTTCCCTAATAATCATTTAACACACACCACTACTTTCAGGCATGACACAGGAACACCCTCTACAAATCTATATACCATCCTCATCCTTCTCTTTTTCTGGAATTCTGCTTCAAAACAAAAACAACAAAAAAACCCTAGTCTACATTATACAAATCTGCACTAGGACAAAGTGTTTTACTAAGTAATCTCCTTTTTCCACTGTAATGATTGCTGACTAATATCTTCACCATCCAGAGGTATTTCCTCCTATAACACGTAAGCCAACACAGGTAGGCTACTTGGATGCGATATCACCAAATTACTTCATTTTACTGTTAGATGACATGTAGCCTGTAGCCTTCCTGTTATAACACAAGTATTAAGGAAAAAAAAATGCCTGCCAGTAGCAAGCTTAAAGAAATCCATCTAGGCAAGTCTGTCTGAAATCCCTAGCATCAGAGTTCAGCTGCCAGGAGCTCTTACAAGCCATGTACAAAATGATAATATACCTCAAGGAAAACTGTAAGCTGAACAGATCTTACTTGGAAGGAAAATAGCTCTTTTTACTGACAGAAAGTAACTGAGGAAGTAATCCTTAACCTTAAAACCTGTCAAAGTGAGCGAACATGAGTATGTGAACATAAGAAATACCAGAGGAGCCACGACTCCTTAGTAAAGCATTCTAAAAATGCTGTTCAGATTACACAGTATGAGAATCTCCCTAAAAGGCAGCTTAGACTAATAGTCAAGGTTGTGACCGATACTAAAGCTAGACAAAGTTTGAAAAAAAAACAACAAAAAACCCAAAACAACAACAAAACCCACTGGTATTATTAATTCCAAATTAAAATCAGGAGCCTTGAATTCCCACGTATTAGTATGGAAGTTGCAATACACAATGGCAATAAGCACAGAAGTATAAAAATACCAGGTTTTTGTGTCTAATGCTTTGCCAACTTAAAGCTGTACGATTACCTAACAATATGGTCAAATCAGCGTGAGAAAATTTTATTGTGTTATACAAAAACTGAAGTTCTGCATTCAAGTCAAAAAAAGTGTATCAGAGACAGAACATATTTGGGCTTTTCATCACATAGTTGCTTAAACTTAAGCATGTCACCTGTAAAATATTGTAACTCTGTCTTTCATCTGACTGTGCATAATTAAAAGGCTTGCAAAACCCATTATGTCTTTCCAATGAAATTTCTCAAACCACTATATATAGTTGTTGTATACTTGCTCTATTTTCAAGCATCTAAGAATTTTTATTAAAGTGACAAAAAGGATCTATTTTGACTTATTTCATGCAGAAGTTGTACTTACTTGGACCATTGTTTTGTCAGAGTACATCAATTCAATTGTCCGATGTATTCTAGATATACTTTCTTGTAAATCTAAAGGAAAAATAAAAAAGAAGCAGCATAATCGCACATGGCTACATCTTTCTTTTATCTCACTAAAAGCCAAACAAGGGTACGTTTCACATTTGGTGCATCTGTTTATCTACCTACATGCCAAACACTAAACCTTCTCGGATGATAAAGCAGAGAGGGCGATTCCTTACACGGTGCTGCTTGTTTCCTAGAGCTCAATCAAGCCCACCCCTGCTGGAACAACTACTTCCCTTGTTTCCCTCAGAGCAACAGAACAGACCGTAAGCTCTACCCACTCCAAAAAGCCTTTGCTCAGAAATTTGCTGAATTTTCCGTTATGGAAGGGGTCACTCTACCCGAAACTTCCCCACAGAGCGCCAAGCATGGGCCCAGCCACCATCACACTGACAGCTCAGACACGTCTGCAGAGACCTTCTTCAGCATGGATCCCACCTCTGTTTCACTCTCCTCCCCTGAACACCACGTACACAGAAACCTGCGTTGAAATGCCCACGTATGCTTCACTCAATGCCCAGTTGGCACCTTCAGTTTATATACCTCCAGTCTACTACAGACTCTAACTGACTTCCCTTCCTGTGTGCTAGAGAGAAGTTTGGAAGTATGAAGCAAGCAACTCAGCACACACATGGACATTAAGGCGATTTCTCCCACTTCCACAAAGCCAACAGCAAATGCATTCTCCAGCTTGTGGCATTACCTCTAGTGTCGTTCTCTACTTCAGTCCTCCAGCGATGTAAACAGCCTTCTAGGACAGACAGCTCTTCCTCAGTGATGTGCCTTGGTGCCGGATGCATTGGCAGATCAGGAGGAATTCGCGATTGTGTGAATGGTTTATGTATTACTGATCTTTGTACAGGAGATGTGCTTGGAACATCTGAAGATGAAGGCCCCTGTTGCTCTATTGTGCTGCATTCATTCAAAAACATGAAATACAAAAATTGAATCATCGTGTATACAAACTAAAAGCTACACCATAAAAATAAGCTTTTAATCTGAAAACAGAAATTTTAAAGGTAATAATTTCCTACAGTGCAATCCAGGAAAGGTACCTACAGCATTAATATGGAATTACTACATAACTTCTGAAAACTTTGTGGTATATTACATGTCAGCACAGTAACAATTCTGGTTGCCATCACCAACAATAAAGAAATTGAATCAGTCAAGCCACAGTTTGCTTTACTTGAAATGCTATTCAACACATTCAAATAACGTCATAAAAGTAATCGTTGTGGTTTGAAACGTTTACTGCCAAACTGCAGAGAGAAAAGCTGCAGCAGCTTGTCTTATGGCCCATTGACCATAAAATTCAATAAATACAAGTTCTGCGTTTAATAACTTCTGCATGTCTTATGTTTAGCAGACTTTCTTTTTCTAATCGCCTACCTACAACTTAGCAGCAACAGTGAAAGGACCTCTGATATTTATGGAACACTGGAAATTTAGCACCAAGCCATCTAAACTTGTTCCAAATAAGTCTTGTAACTCAAACAGCAAAGTGACCAACTTAGGAGAATTCTACAAGAACAGCAGAATATTAAAAATGAAAATCTGTTACAGGTTTTTCTCCTCCCATCAAGACCACCTATATAAAATCACACACATAAAAGAATCTGAAGTTCTAGCAAGCCACTGTTTTTTTTACTTTGTGCAGCATCACGATACAACCTGAGGAACTTGGATTCTTCAGTAGTTTAGAAAGTTCTGAGAACATTAAGAGCTGACAATGTCACTCCACATAACATGCTGTTTTGTTTTTATAGATTGACAAAAAGTCATAATACTTACATTTTTACAGAACAAACTTCCTATATAGGACTTTGTTCAAAGTATGCTACTTCTGATATTGCATTTCATGCAAACAATGGTATCTTAAAAGCCTGTCTTCTCTTATCAGTCACCATGATTTCTATTGGCATTATATCAGCAAGATGTCTGAAATCTTTTAAAGGATTTTTAGACTCTTTTACTTAACTTCTCTGAAGTAAAAAGTTAACCGTCTTGACTGGACCAGAACCTAGAACCCTACTTTCCATTGCAATATAAAAAGCTCTGTTATAAACTGTTAGTGTCCACTTCGCCAAACCCTATCCTAAGTTACGCTCTATTTTATTAACTGTTACTAATAGTTACTACTAGCTTCAATAACGAGACCATCAGGGAGATAAAGGTTCTATAATGTTATTACTTTGGCTAGTCTGTATTTAAAAAGTCAGACTGTTAGGCTCCTGACAATCTCAGTCAGAAATGTAAGCAGCAAAGCAGAAAAGGAGCTTAACTCCCAGGCAGAAATTAACAGATAAATTGTACACCAGAAACCCTGAAGCTCCACAGAACATACATGCTGCCCAAATTCAGATTCTTAAACAACACACTTGGGAAGCAGTGACCTCACCAGATATTGTGTCTATTTGGAATTGCAGGTGGAATTGTGCTTTGTTTGAAAATGGTAATTCTTCACCTAGAGACATTTTTAGAAGTGCATGAGACAAACCCAGATTATTACTTTTTTGGTTTATTTAGTTAAGTCTGTTGTGCTGAAAATACTTCTAGGAAGAGAGCAGAAACTTTATGCTATACGCCTTAGGAGATGCCTAGTTGTACTAATCCAGTGAACAAAGCAGTTAAACTTCCTCCCCCCTCTCTCAGCGGCCGAGTTTGCACTGAGGGGACGACAGGCCTCTCACCTTGGGAGAGCAGGAGGCAGCCCTTACCTGGGTGATGTCTGGGCTGGCAACGTGCCGCTGGCAGGGGCACTAGCACTCAGGTCATCAACAGGAGACGTGCACACCGGCTTGCTGGAGGCAAACTCCAAGGCGTACTGCAGGACATCTACCAAGGGGAATCGTTTAGGACCAGAACCATAGCTTAAATATCTGTTAACCATAAAACGTATTAATGCCATGACTCACATATACCAAAAAAAAAAAAAAAAAAAAAAAAAAAAAAAAAGGATTTTTTTTTCTGGTTGACTGCAATTAAATAAAGCAAGCCTTTCCTAGCACGTTTCATGCACCAGAACTACCACACTTATACACAGTTTCCAAGGAAAACAGTAAAAGAAAAGAGATACAGCAGGGAAATTTAGAGCAAATAACTACACACAAAGTGCATAGTTGAAAGGAGTTATTCTATGTAGCCCATAATATTACTTGCATTTACACTGGGAACAGTTATCTATAGTACCGTTCTAATCTCTGCTGTAAAACCGTGAGGTACTCTTTGAGTCTCTTGATTTCATCCCGTTTAATTCTTGTTATTTCTCTGTTTTTGTGCATATACCTGTAAAACATGAAAGTTAGAAAGAGATGTCAGCCCATAGTATTCCAACACTGGAACTGAAGTCTGTACCCATCAGCCATGTTGCTTAGTGCTAAGAAAAACTAACTCCCTCTAGAGCCTTGTTTTACCTACAACACGCTAAGCAGTGAAACAGAACTGAGAGGAAAACGGTAACCCCATTAAGCCTCTCCTTCCAAAACTTTCAGAAGATGCTTTATCCCCAGTGTCAAAAGCTCTGTTCATACCATGGACTTGTCTTATAAATGTATACAAACACATACTAGAAAGCTGCTAAATTAAGTGGTTTAAGTAGCAACCACGTAGCAATGCTCCTGTTTCATTGTTTAGGCTCACAAATAACATTCAGCATCTATCTGAAAGCCAAGTATTTCACCTCTACATATAAACAGCATGCACTGATGTTCAGAATCCTCTTCAATCCATGCAGTCTATCTGGAACACCATGAAATATCTGACTACTCACCCTCTTTCCCACATGGACTCATAAACAGTGTGATTTTTCAGAGTATTTTGCCTGTGTACACAACTACCTAGCAATAAATTAAAGACTGAACTGTAAGCACAGTATGGCACAAAGTAGCAGTAGGTCTTAAATTGTTATTGAAGTGTATTTTCTGAAACTGATGAAACCCATGAAAACTATAACTTGTCCAGCTAGAACAGAAATGTACTGTGATTTAAGTGAGTATAAGATGCACCAGGAACCTTACCAAACTCTTGAGATTTAATTTATATTCATATTAGGACTTTGTTGATAATATTATACTGTACCTGTCCAGATACAAAATTGGAGGAAATTCTAATTTGTTGTGTATCTTCTCTGGTCTCCCCAAAGCCTGATTAAACTCAAACCTTGATAGCTCAAAAGTTAAGACAGGAGGAAGCTCAGTGAACCAGTGCTGAACAAAAGAAAAACAGAAAACCCCACAATTAATGTCTTCCAATAGCAGAACTCTAGTAATAATGTTACAATACCTGCAGGCTGACACAGCTATGGGAGAAACTGGTTTTAGAGGGTTGATCGGCATAAGCTTTCCAAAGCTCCCATCTTTCACCTTCACTGTAAACACAGACCATTTGTCTCCCATGCTGCATCAGAGCTTTTCAACTCATCTATCACTACCTGCATTAAAGCTGACTAGGCAGGAAGGCTTCTTCCTTTCACATTTGTCTTGCGGGTACTAAAAGCAGCCTACACTTGAACCTACCTGCCTTTCTGACTGTTCTTTAATTCTCAAAGGCCACTAAAAGAGTTGTTTATACTGTATCAAGTGCTCTTCCTGCTAGTTTCCTCAGACTCAATTTCTGACCCTTTCATTCACCTGATATCACTCAAAATTTCTAATGAGCTCCTCTGAAGCAGGATCAGCAAGTACTTTGGGCTGGGTCAGACAGGGCTGTAAAACTGATACTTTTTCTTGAAATTTCCTCCCTACTAACAACCTTTCCTGAAGTTTCTGCTCATGTCTCTAATCACTGCTAATCTGTCCATGGACCAACCCACGTTATCACCACCTTATCCCAGCCTTCTCTGAGTATTCAGCAGAGGTCTATCCTTAGTCCTTGTTTCTTTCCTTACATACTTCACTTCTCAACTACAAGACAAATTCAGCTCCAATTCCAGCATTAGAGTCCCTTTTTTCTCCCCACTCCCACAACATAAAACTCATGGTCTATCCATTTAGTATGTTTTGGATGTCCAACGATCAACTCAAGCTTCCCTGACTGCTGCGGATACCATTGCCACACATTTCTGACGTCAATGCCCACAGCCAGGACATTGCATTTGACTCGGGGCTCACTTCACGTTCTCCTATCCAGCCAAATGTCCTGAATAGTCTTTTCACACAATACCTCCAAGACAGCCTTTTCTTCCTGTGCTCATGGCTAAAATTCGGGTCTAGGTTCTCATCACTCCACATCTCAGTACAACGTTTCCTCTTTTCTCCCCTTGCTCAGCCTTAGCGCACGTAGCCTTATCACACTAACAGATTTCCAGGATGTTGCTGAATTTTCCTAGTTCATTGCCTTCAGCATCACTCCTCACATCTGTTTACATGCAAAGTGAGCTGCTTTCCCTTTTCTTGCCTATGTCAGCCTTTACTAACCACCTTTTCAATTTAAAGGAGATAATCATGACCACTCTCTTGCAGCAACTTCACACAGCAGTAAATTTCAATGCTAAAGTCAGCAAAGACACATCACAACCCTTCCCTCTAAAAGCCTTTTCTTGCAAGGCTTTCAAACCACTTAACAATGACTAAGCTGCTGATGTGCTGAAGTTCATCAACCATGATGCTGATAAACATTATCTCATTTTCCCCACATTTCTAACTCCAAATATGTGCATTGACCTCAATCTTCTCTTGAATTTGGATTTAAGTTCCTTGGGACAGGGAATGTCTCTTTTTTCTGTTCATATGTTAGCTCGCTTGCTGACACCCTACTTCATGGTTTAGGCTTCTAGGCTTAATAATAAACAAGCTAAATACCCTGTTAGAGGCAATGGTGGGAACAAGGAAAAAAAAAAAAGAACGTTACTTTCAGGATAAAATGGATCTTTCAACTCATGCGACTACCACATTAATATTATTCTCCTTAATCTTTGACATCTATCAGCTCAGCCTAATGCCACTTGACGTCTTTGTCCAGAAGAGACAGACTTCGTTAAAACTATAAGAAATTCAGCTTCCTTCAGTATTTCCAAACCTTCTAATGCACTGTAACATCTTCGAGGCATTATGTTTAAGCAGCAACCACTATAAATAAATTACTTCAGTTCAGGGAAATAATAACCAATTTACTTGGCCATGGTAATAACGCAGCAATGTTTTTCTAGATTAGGACTTAACACATTACCTTTCTTGTTTTGCCACTTTTGTCACTCTCTCATATAACTATTTCACTTCCATTTCCACATGCTAAGAAGCCAAGCTGACTAAAACTCTGACAGTTCCACAGAACTCAAAGCTTAACATTCTAGACCTGTACATGACTATCCTTCTGTTCCCCACAGTTTCCTGACATTGCAGGTTAAAAAAACCTCAAAAACAAAACCAAAAAACCCCCAAGTTTGACAAATCAAGCATTTATAACCGAATGGACATTTTATGCATGAATGCACACAGGTTTTAACTGCAAGACAACCTTCAGTCCATAAGATGAACAACTGTGCTCTTGTAGTAGGTACATACAAGACTTCACCTTGCATAAAGAAACTTAACTTTGGGTTGCACAAAGATATTTCTGAGATTTTTTTTCTTCCAGTTATATTTCAGGAAACATGCTCATTGTAAGAAGTAATTTCTACAAGTGCTGGAATAAAAAGAAATTGAAACGTCCTGTGAAAGAAGAACACATCCAGTGTTTTTGAAAATGCTTGTTGACATCTGATTTGGTTGATCAATATTTGATCAACAATAGCTGACCAGAAAAAGGGGCTGCAAAAGGGATGCTATAAAACTTCTGTTGATAATACAAAATTGGAAATACAACTTCAGACTGGAGGATGATTTCAGCGTGCATCACTAGGCTTCATAATTAAACGTTGTGTGTATGTTGATATGATTAAAGGAAGCAAAAATGTCATTACTGCAAGACATTGACATCAAGGAAGAAAATATACCTCAACATTTTACTTAAGTAGAAGAAACCTCCTAAGATTTCACATGTTTAAAATAACTGTGATGAAACATGAACAACTGTTTAAACAGAAAGTAGCTCAGCCTTTACAGGCAATGGGGATTCCCGTATTTCCACGTCAATAACCCACAGGTTATTAGAGAGAGCTCTGCCAGAGAAAAATGCTGGGCATATACATGCAAGCCAGCAATAAGAGGGGACATTTGAGAGCACATCCTCTTGGTTCTACAACCACCATTGGTCCAACTACCTCTTTTCCCTAACTTCTGCACAAGAAATCTCATTCATCACCTCATCCCAACACCATACACTGCATACCCCACTTCTTAGTGGGGCTCCATCTGAATCCCTCCACCCATGCCTCCAGGATGCTCTGACATTTGGCAGCCTCCTGCTCTAGCAAGAGCTCTCCTGGAGGAACAGCAGCCCATGGACCAAGTATTGTCCGTCCACCATCACGAGCAAAGAGGAGGAGAATTGTCCACCATAGGAGGCAAAGAAGAAGATGTTGGGAAATATCAGTAAAAAGTGGGGAGGGGAAGAAGGGTAGGATGCTAAGGAATTACAAGACAGAGGCACAGAGGAATAACAACAGTGCTCTAAAGCAATGGGTCAAATGAACAGCTTGCTCATGCTGTTTACAGCATGGCACAGGGTGGCAAGTCAGTCAAAGCAGTGGTCAGCTACCACAGGACATTGCACCCATGAACTCCCTGGAGATCAAATATCAGCAACAGGTGGGAACCAGCCTGTGCCAAATCACTGTAAGCACTTAACTGTGCCAGCTTTTAATAAGCATCAACTTTGTATCTTATGAAAAATAAAAAAGATGATACTCTGGATACTCCAAAAGAGATACAAACCCCAAATTAGCAATCCAATTACGCCAGACATCAGAACCTGCACAGCAGCAGGTCACATAAACAACCATGAACCCCAATGAAAAATAAATAGCGCTACAACAACACCCTGAGAGAAGCCCGCAGGAGCACTTAACTCACCTCCTGACCAGACTTTGCAGAGTTTTCTGAATGGAGAGATTCAATTTCCCCTTCAATCATTGCAGCTTCTAGGCACTCATGCAGATCTTTAAAGCCATTAACCTGGAGCGGATACTGGCCAAACATTTCTGTGTTTTCAAATTTTTTACCTTCACATAAGAAATTAAACAGTTAAGTTTTAGGAACAAA
>VYZW01024361.1:3229-15274 GCA_013401315.1 Balaeniceps rex | reverse complement strand
ACAAAAAAAACCCAACAAAAAACCACTCATCCTTCACATTAACTCCAAACTGCCAGGCACTGCTTGCCTCCCTTTTTCCACCCTCACAAGCTCCCCACTATGAAAGAGCAGCTTCAGCACAGCCGTCCCTCCGTGCCTCTCCACACATCAGTACCAAGGGTGTTTGTATCCTCCAGGTCGCCGCTCCAGCATCACTTCTTTCTCATGAACAGAAAATAGCCATAATTCACATTCGCATCACTAAATAGCATACTGGGGTATCTTGGACAAATGAGCACTGTTAGATTGGGAATGCTACAGAGCGCAAGATGACCCACAGGATTTGATCTACGACCACAGGTCTGGCTGACGCTGCTGCATCTGCTTATTAGATGAAAGGGCTCCATCTGCTCTGTCCTCAAAATTCCCTTCCATCTTCTACCTGGTCTTTATCCAAA
This sequence comes from Balaeniceps rex, assembly GCA_013401315.1. Taxonomy (NCBI): domain Eukaryota; kingdom Metazoa; phylum Chordata; class Aves; order Pelecaniformes; family Balaenicipitidae; genus Balaeniceps; species Balaeniceps rex. Next base: position 14,837 of record VYZW01024361.1, on the reverse strand, counting down.
GCAAACACGATTCTGGACAGCAAGGCCTAAGATGTTTCCCAAGGAATTTGTTACATGGCAGCTCCCAAGTGCTGCATCTGAACAGGCCCAAAGACAGAGCACTGAGCTGAAGGCTCAAGCTTGCTTAATTCCATCATTTTTACAGCAAAGGCTTATCTGCCTACCATGACTGCAGCACAGCCAACATCAGTGGTAAAAAGGTACTACAATTTAACAAATTGAGCTATCTTCTAGTTTTCTAGCATTTACAGCACATTCAGTTCACATTTTCAGGTTTTCTCCTCAAGAACGCTGCAGTTCTTTTTAATCAAATATTTCATAAGATTCACAAAAAAATTGCAAAATGTGGAATAAATTATTTGAATACAAGCCCAGTAACACTCTGTATTTGTGGCATCCCAGAAAGAAGGCCTTAAAAAAGTCTTCTCTAAAACAGCAACCAAGTAGCATAGCACTTTTAACTCCTTAAAGGTAGATTTACTTTGGGGCAAGCTATACTGTCTGCACAACCCTAACCATCGCTTGCTGTCTGGATTTCCCTTGAGGAACATAATTAACATCAAGTTAAAACCCTACCTCCAGCATCAGGGAGATAATTGAAATCCAGGCAGTCCCAAGACTCTTCTCAAATTGAGGAGTTGCTAAACTAAAATGTAAAGCTGCGGCGAGATGTTTATATTAATTATACTAACCAACCATCAAGGGGCTCCTATCTGAGGGCACTTTTCCATGGATAATTCATGGCAGCTTTTGAATGATCGTCCATAACACACTGTGCATTCCTCAACAAGAACAAGCTGTTACAGCTACTTCACACTTCCAGTATGAAGGTGCAGTGGCTGCTTAACTCCCCAAAGGAACTAATCTCTCAAGTATTATCTTGCAGCAATTCCTTCGTCAAAATGGAGGGGCATTTCATGGTATAGTTTCTGGCAAAGTACTGCCTTATAACACCCTTGAATTATCACCATCCAGTGAAGATACCTATGAGCTAATAACCTGAAATTTCAGGCAAACACACCTTTAACTTGTTTTTAAAAAATACCTCAGTGTTCAGCTGCTTTTTGCAATGCCTTCCCTATTAGGTTTTGGGCACTTTGGGTTTTCCCCTTGAGGTTCTGCCCAGCAAAGCTTTTTGCACTTCCTCTGTATAAAACTACACAGAGAGTTACACCAATACAGTGGGTAAATATGTCCTCCTTATATGAGTAAATCAATTTAATTGACTAGCTACAAAGTTAATCAATTAGATTAACGGTTGACCTACTTAAAGATAGGGAAAAGTACCTGATACTTATTTTCTAGAAAATATAATGCAATACAGCATCACCGTATAAACAGTCAGGCAGTCTAGATAAAGCAGGCTGAAGGCTAAGGGCACACACAGTAGCAGAACATTGGGTCCAATGGGATGCAAAGGACTCCATTTTACACTGAAGCATTTACTTGAAGTTTGCAGTTGGGGGGGATAAAAAAAAGCAGCTGGATGCAGGTTCACCGTGAAATACAGACAGCTGCCTGCTCATCACACTGAGTTTTTCCAACAGGGGCAACTTAAATGATCAAAGTTTCCCCCTCTGGATTTTCTCAGAGCTCTTCAGAGTTTTGTGGTTTAACAACTACAGGGGAGAAGCAGCAAACACTACAATTCCCTTTCCCATGGCCAAGCCTGCTTTGAAAACCTCTCTCAAGAACACAACCATGTGAACTCCTGTGAACCTACATTTCACTATTACATCTATGCCCTTATAAGCCATCTATCCTGCAGCAGCTACAGGAGAAGAGGTTTATCTACATCACCCTCAACTGCAGTCAGCAGTTATCTCATTGCACGTGCTGCTAAGAGCCCCTACTGCTGTCTAGGAATCAATTTATTGGACATCTGATTTTCTAACCCACTTTTTCCTATTCAACTGACACCATTTTAGGGACATCCCGTATAGCTGACTCACACTGTTACTCCAAACTGTTTGTTACACTGGGGGAAAGCTGCGGGGCTGTCGTTGTTGCCTTTTGGTTTTGGAATAAAAAGCTTCGTTGGGAGAAAGAGTGCTTCAGACAAAGGTTACGGGTTCGTGCTCCACAATGGAGCAAGCAACTGCAGCTTAGCTAAATCAGTCTCCACCCAACACTACAGCTTCTCAGACTGCAGTGTGGTTTCACACCTGCATCACTGGATTAAGGCAGTGACTACAGAGTAGAAAGCCCATTCAAGTCTTTTGATGAAAGGCTCGTGTGGCAGTGTCACAATGCTCAAAAAGACCTATTTGTACTGGAAGCTGGAGCTAGAGCAATCCTAGTAAGTCATTCCTTCAGCTATTCGTCAATCAACAGACACGTATCTTGATGAACGCTGCGCTGTCTGCTACTGAAATGTGCTTTCTTTCTGTGCAGTCAATCTGAACATCATAATTCTAGCTCATATCAGACTACGTGTAACATCACTTATAATTAACAAACCTGAAAAGCAGAAAATAATTCTAATTATGAGAGACAACTGAACAAATGATGTCAGGTTTTATGACAAGGCAGTTACGCCAGAGGCAATGCATCAAACAGCTACGTGACATTAAACTTTCTTCTGAAGAAACATTCACCTGCTCTCTATTAATTTACTTATTTGATATTTAAGGACTGACAGCGCTGAAAAATGTGTCATTCCATTAGACAGATAGCTGTCCTGCCTCCAGGGGAAATGCCGTTACTGTAATGGAAAGAGATTTAAGGCTCGTGTGCCGTCAGCACGGGTCTGCCCCGAGCAGCTGTTCAGAAACCCCGTGCAACCATTCCTCAGGAAACCACAGACTCAACGGCATGGCCAGAAGTTTCCAAAAAAATGAAAAGCATCTCTCATCCCTCAAGAGAACGTGGGTAAACAGAGAGAAGAAGGAACAAGGAGGGGAAGCAGAGGGAATAGCTAGAGTCGAGGCCAGCTTCTGCTGAATGACTCTCGCATGAGGCAATTCAAGCAGGAGGACATAACGAGAACAACTCTGCTTTGCAAGGTAAATTAGGACAATTCACTCATGGTTCTCGCAAATATGTACTTTGAATGTAATCCAGCATATTTCATTCAATGTCTAATATACACAGAGAAAAATAAATTTATTATTTGTAGTCTTACTTGATCCCAAGAGTATCCTTTCCTTCCAGTTATGCAAAAATAAAGAAAATAAACTGTCATTTTGGCTGACTTATTTTATTCAGTTTTTCCCAACTTTTCTCCCCACTTTTCCCAAAGGCTTTTCCTGAGAGACACTCAGTCTTAGATAGCTTCAGCTGCATACTTTCCCTTCAGTCCTGGTCCGCCCAGTAAGTTTTAGGGTCTTTTTGTAAGATGTTGGTACACAACTTAGTTCCCAGAGTCATCTAAACAGTAGCATTATGTAAGGACAGCAGCAGTCCTTGGGATGGATTAATTTCACCCTCCACTAACAGCAATTTCAACACCCACAATGCAAGATGAAAGCTAAGAAGCAGAAAAACAAATGCTCGGGGGAACCTGATTACAGGAGAGCCCAGCTACTAATGCAGTAAGCAGAGCCTCCTGCCATTTCATTTTGTTGATATATTCAGTGATGGCATATCTTCTCCCCATCCACAGAGAAGGTACTGCTACTCCCTGCTGAATGGGAAGTATGCAAGATAAGAGATCCCGACTATTGGGTTGCAGATTGTACATTATTTCCTAATTGTTTCAGACAAACTGACCACGTTGTTGCTTTTCTGATGCCTGATTTGTTTCCTGGCACATACCTATTCCCTAGCTTAGAGGTGTGAAGAAAGCTAGGTTTGATATCTTGAAAGCAGCATGCCAGTACTTCTCAGCCCTTCCCCGACCCCTCTATCTCAAAAGCAGGAGCGTTGCTGGTTGAGTGCCATCCCAACCAGCTGGCCCGCTCAGCACTCTTTACAACTGTCTGCTATCTTTGCGTGACCTTCATGGCGCTAACCAAGCACAGAGACAACCAGGCAAACAACTCAAGGAAGAACACTAAAAATATCCCAAACTTGCATTAGTCACAGCCCTGCTCTTCCAGCTCAAAGGGATTTGTGCATCAAGTAAGCGCAAACTCTTTCATTTGGGTTATTTTAAAATGGCAGTGAAGAAATACAGATCTCTACCGCTGGGTTTTGTCCCATGACCAAATCAGAGTATTAGGAGGCGGTTCACTGATCCAAATCAGCAGTGGCATAATTCAGCATTCAATAGCCTCCTTGTGCCAGTGCACCACCACATCAAAGCTCTGCCACAGTGGGTCATCCTCCCATGATTTAGTGAAACCAGGCTTCCTCTCACCAGTTTGTCAGAAGACTCAGCCAACAAACGTACTTGCTCAGTCCTTACCTTGGAAAGATACTCCCTGCAGACGTGGAAACCAAGCCGTACAACCTTGATACTGAGCTAGGGAATACCACGAGCTACTGGGAACAGTCCACAAGTGGATTCAACTACTTAATTCCCATCTGGTTAAAATAAAATGCAACATTAAGGATGGATGGGGGCTAAAAGGAAGTAAAAGAAAATAAATTATAAGTTCCCGGGACAGAGAAGGTTTCAGGGATTAAAGGGCAAGCAAAACATCTTAAGACAGGGAGAAGCTGACAAATGGATACGATACACAGCATGAAAATCAACTCTTCCTCTATTGTGAATGTTTGCCTGCAAATGAAAACCTTTCACCACTCACAGAAAAGCTCGTTATAATAGAAAAAGCATCTGTATTTTCCCCTCAATTTTAAAGCAGCCACTCACAGAAACGCCTGTGCATTTCCCAAGCACACAAAATTTCGGTGCTCTTTTAATAACCTGCAGCAAAGCCTTCCAGTTGGCCAATGACCCACAGGCAGGCGGTTGAGAGGAACAGGAGTGTGTGGGTGCACAGAGGTTGAAACCCCCCTTTTTTCCCCGGCATCCCCAGCAGCTGGTGCTGTGGAAGGGCTGCAAGGGCTGAGGGCAGCTGCTATAGGACATAAATAGGCAACAGCTGTTTGGTCATATGCCTGACAGGCTCCAAAGGGTTAAACTCTGTCACCGCCTGAAACTCCTGCACATGAAGCTGCCTGGCCCCAAGGCAATACCCTTGGCCTCTGCCTGCAGCATCACTGCTTCCACCCTTTGGGGCATGGGGAGGGGGATGAGAAGAAAAAAGCTGTGTCGTTCTCAAGTATCAAAAAAGTTTCTCAAGATTTTGTTTTGGAGAGAAAGGCAAGGAAAACGTCCGAGGGAAGTGAAAACCCATTAGAAAGTGTACTGAAGTACTCAGGGTGTGCTCAAAGCCATTGCTCCATCCCATTTCCTCTGTGAAGGCACTAATGCAACACTGCCTGTGTCAGTACTATTTCAGACCAACAAATTCAAGCATGTTTCGGTACACTGCGACAGTCATCTTCAAATAGAAGAGACACTTTCTCCTGCTATCACTGCACAGCTGGAAGCAGCTCCAAACCCTGGAGTACCTCGCTGCTCCAGTGCATGCTCATGGAGCACAACCAAGACTTGCAGGCACAGCTGCCAGTTCCTCACTGAAGCTGAAGTTTGGGGTTTTACTTGGCACCCTCCTCTTTTTGGGAGGCTGGTCATGACCTTCCTCCGCCTGCCACCTCCATCCACAACACTCCAGTTTCTGTGGAAACACTCTCTCAACTGGGGCACACAAAGGCAGTAGCTCTTTTTGGAAACAAACTCGAGAGGAGTTGAGAGCAACCACAAACAGCAGCTTCACAATAAAACATAAAACACAGCCTCAGCCTGGCCTTCCTGTTAGCCTCGAGCACAAGAAAAGGAGCATTTTGGGGGAATCCTCTCAGACTGGGGTGAGACAGACTGACCCACCGGGTACACAAATACAGCAGTGTACAGGGTGTTACAGGGGCAGAAAGGAGCCTAAAGTGGTTTTTAAATTGTGAACTTTAATCCTTCTCAAATCCTTCCGACCCTGTTGCAAGGACAGCTTATTTGCTGTTGTTTGTTGAAGTAACTAACACAGCCCTCCCCCAGCTTCGCCCTTCCCATGGGGCTGGGATGGGGCAGACAGAGCTGCTGCCACAGCACCCCACATCTAGCCATGGTCACTTACCATCCCAAATAGTTTGCATTCTGCATCTAATGCCAGGAATGCATTCCTCTCATCGCGCGGCAGTCATGCAAGATTTAATGAAGACACACACCACACCTGAAAAAAGTGACTGAAAGAAAGGGATGAATTATTTAAACTACCAATGTATCTCTTTTCCCCATCGAGAGTGATCACATGAATGCCCTCCTCTGATACAAACCCTTATCAGATAACCAGGTACCAGCTTTCTGGAGCAGAGACCAGGAGCGAACTCTACTTTTCCCAAAACCAGATCTGACACAAACATTAAAAAAATGCAGCCTCCCAGCCATCATGAAGCAATCAACACAATCAGCTGCCTCCCCAGAGCAGTGAGGAGCAAGAGGCATGGACACAACAAACCACCGTATATTAACAAGAGATGCTATTTCTGGTAGAAGCCGGGGCCCCTCGTTTCCTTTGACCAACGATGATAATAGTATTTGGCAACAGAATCAGGGCTAGAACAAAAACAAGACCAAAATGTTTATGCAGAGAATTTACAGCATATTTTGGAACCTCTGCAGATACTGATTTCACCAAGCCAGTACCATCCCCACCACCACTGAGAAACACAGACCACAGAAGAGTCCCAGGGAAGCAGAGCCAGGGGCTTGCAGGAGAAATGGGCATCACACTACAGGTTTACACCCAAGTAAAGCAACGCCATCCCGATGCTCCCTTACATGCCAAGTTCAGTTGCAGTGAAAAATCTTAAGGACAAAACACTGTGCAAAGAACGACTCTGAATTACCAGGAGGAAAGTCAGTTTTCCCCCTATCACCCCACCTTAAGGTGAACTGTGGCACATGGACCAAAGCTTCAGTTTAAAAAAAAAAAAGTGAGGGGAATAGTACTGCGATGATCCCGTAAAAGAGGCCACAAGAAAATGGCAAGTGCAATGGATAGGATTTGGCTATGATTTTTCCATGTACTCAAATGATGTCACCTCTGTGAAGAGATCCCATTTATCTCATCGGGCTATATTTGGAACATCATATCTTATGACAAGCAGTAATCATAATGTAGAAGACCACAGAAGCCAAAATGGTGACTCCCTGGGAAGAAGGTAAGCAAGCTCATATTTTTCAGGTACTGTACGGGAGGTTTTAAAGTCATTGGTGCAGAGAAACAATTCCATTTGCTAAATCTCATCAAGACAATCTACATCATTCGTTAAGTGTGGCTACACAGAACTGTCAGTCCCCAAATTAATATCTGGAGACAACAAATAAATAAAATCACGTGCGATAGCATAAGGTGGGGTTCTCATGCAGCAAGCACAGTAGCTGGAGAAGGACAAGGATGGCATTGTAGAAATCACCAAATTACATAAATACTCACTCCCTTGTCACTAGTATTTTACATTACTTGCTGTGTTAGCACGCCAAACAGAACTCACAGTTCTGCAATAAATACTGGTGCTATTTATTCTGGTGCTTTCTCTATTTTGGTTGTAAACACACCCATAAGAACCTGATCCCATGAGAACTATCCAGCTTTATAGGCCTTCTTCCCTGTCCCACTGAAGTTAAAAGTACCTAGCACAAATTATTTTTGCCAAAACTGGATTTTCAGTAAAGCCATGGCACCAAATCTGTTTATCTCTATCAGGCACTCCACACATATTTATTTCTCCCAAAGCCATGTCCTTAATCAAGTGCAACTCCTTTTTAGTATCTTTTTGAAAGTGAAAGGTAATGGAATTCACTGCTCTAAGTGCATGGATCAGGCATGCTCACCACCCCTTATGGAGCAGACAGCTATCTTCAGAAAGCAAGTTAGGCAATATGAGAAAGAATACTGGGATACATTAAACCATATAAATCGAGTCCTGCTAGTCTGAGGGAAACAAACAAGATGATTAGACACCAAAGATTTACTCTTGCTAAAAATACTGTGAGTTTATGCTCTTTACAGTTTCACTGTTCATTGTGTTGCTATATTTAAAGGCATTGGGAACCATTTAACCAGCTAACAGCCTCCCACAAGGTTAAAAGTCAGACTGCAGACAGCCAGTATCAGCCATTTGGCAATTGGACACACAGGCATCTTGGGCGAACCAAAGTTGAGCTTCTTGGAGATAGGCAAGGATTTTCTCTGGACTCTTCATAAAGTGATCAGTCTCAGCAAGTCAAGAACGATACACTTTCATGGAAGCCATACAGCCTATTTTAATCCTGTTTTAAGTAGAAGCCAGAAGTATTTCCTTACAGTTGGTCGACATCAACAGGATGCAGCTTTCTGCTAGCAAGCACAGGTTACCTCTATCCGAGGGATATCTTCCAGAACACGTTTCATGCCATTAAAGCACTCGCATTTAGATTAATGTATTCTTTGTGTCCCATTGTTAAACTATTTCTCTATAGCTTCCCTCCCGGGAGTTCATTTTCCTCTTGAAAACAGTCACAAGAAAATAAAGTGCCCCCTCAGAACTAAAGGGATATTCAGTAATTAATCCACAAAACAGGAGACCTATTTGAAAACCCCCTTTTCCAAACCATCAGTTTCTGAAAATAGTTCTTTTCCTTTCACAAAGTAACTAACTGGGCAGTAAAAAAAAAAAAAAGTTGGGTTTTTTTTGTAAGCTACTACTGGAATAGTTACAAACTGTATTAATGGTTATCAAGTGTACCTTTTTATAGTAGTGAAAAAACAGTTCCAAATTCCAGAATTAATGCTGTTATTAGACACTTGTTTGGATTGAGAATTGAATGAGAAAATGTAAGCTTCCACATGGCTTTCTATTTGAGGTTTGGGTGACTAATTAAATCAAGCAGCATCTGAATACATATCTACTCAATTCCCACTCTGTTTCTGTGGGAAAGAGACTCGAAAGACTTTGGAGGAAAGTTTTCCTGACCATGAACCAGGACTTTATGATGCAGTATTTTAAAAGGAAAATTAAACCTCACAATTGGAGCAACATAAACTAATCTGCTTCTTGGCAGAGGAAGTCAAAACATTTCTGCTAGCAACATGTGAAAATGCATAATGATAGCAAAAGCTGAACTATGCCCTAATCCCCCCTCCTGCTTAATACTAACAGTGCCACTGTGCTACTTCAGCATTATTTTAGTTCTGAGAAAATGCATATAAAGAACAGCAACTGAAAACCAGCTACCTCAAAATCCAAAGCTTCCCTTTATTCTACTGAAATATTAAGGATTTCAGATCCAACAGAATATTGAGGGGGAGGTGAGGAAGAGCCCAAGTTCTTCGTGAACTTGAAAATTAATTTGAGTTTACATCAAACTAAAAGGATTGAACATTCCTTTTACATGCCTAGGAAGCCTCCAAAGTAATCCCCCAGAATTTGTTTCTTTGTCATACAGTTTGATAACCAATACACCGTCCTGCATGACCAATGTGAACCTCAGCCTCCCGTTCAAGCTCTGGTTTTCAAATGTGTCAGAGACTCCACAAACCCATTTCTGGTGGTTCAGGAAGCATCTGAAGCTAAATGCAGACACCTATTACACCTACGTGGGTGTGCAAATATAGCAAACACACTTTTTTGCAGAGACTTGTCTCTGGAAAAAATGTAACCTAAACATGTCTGTTACTGGTTACTTCACTGCAAATATGAAGTTTAATACACTACTGTAATTAAATGAGTAAGGCACAATAAACAAACCATTTAATTCTTTAAAAAAACCTGTCACCACTAAATTCGCATATCTTTTTAACCCTTCTTCCACCCCCACATGAGGTTATATGAAACTTCTCAATCTCCCTTTCTGTCTCCCTGTTTAAGATGTTGATAGTTTTGAACATTTACTGGACATAGGGAATGAGAAGTCAAAACAATTTGTGTAGTCTTAATTATACAGCAACAGATTTACATTTTGCTTCCACAAAGACTAAATTACAGCATTTCCCCCAAGACTAAAGATACAGGATGTCAGATTCAGCATCCATGCTTCTTTATGGACTGCCATTTATCTCTAAAAATGGCACCAGCAAACAAGGGTGCGGCACCAAGGCATGCTCTCAAACGGTGACTTATTAAGGCCACATCTCACATGCAGCACACCACGTCCATTGACAACAGCTGGTGCTTAATCCAGGAAAAGGCAGGTTTATTCTTGAATTTTAAACCTTTAATCCTCCTTACTAATTTTTTTAAAAACACACATGAACCAATTGAGCCAGACTTGCTTTCAAAGCCACATGAACTTCAATGAATTTGAAGTTATGACTTTGCCATTGAACTTGCCCATTTTCAGTGNTCTTCCAGTTAAAAAAAAAAAGTAATAGTGTAAAACATTCCAACCCAGCTAGATTTTTCTTCTTCTTTTGGGCACCTGGGAGCAAGTTCATGCTCAAAGCAAGTCAATGCTGACACCTGCAATGCGTTTGCTGCTGCCTTCAATTCTTCCACCTTTCATCAAAAGGTTCATTTGAACCTTGTTTCCTACCCTGTTCAAACACTGGAAGCCCTGAAGTCCTCCTTCCTGCCGCACCCTACGCCCTCAGACACTGTAAAGACCACAGCAACATTCACTTGAATCCGAGACGCTCATGTCATCTCTTGGCACACGCTCCCAGGTCAGCTGTGCAATGTTGCTTCCTCTTAGAGGAATGAGGAAACATTGCCAATCTCTTTTCCTCCTCTCATTTTTAGTCACTATTTCACAATTAAGCACAACCCTCATGACATTTAAAAATAAAAATGTCTGACCATCAATTTTCTCTTCCCCCCCCCGGTATGTGTTTGATATGTTTACTCAAGTATTTAAATTATGAGGTTTTCTTGTGCCTGAAGTAATGATATTTGGGGTATTACTGGTATTTTTACGAGATGCAGGTGTACTCAAAGTAATCAGCAGTTAAACACAGATTCATCTTTTACCAGTTATTAAGAAACACCGAGCAGCGCTATTTAAATAGATAACATCCTGCTACCAAGAAAATATGATTAAAAATGTATGCTAGTGAAAAGGATCTAATATGTTATTACAAAAAGGAAACAATGGAAACAATAAGCTCTGCAAAATGCCCTTTTTTAAATAGAGACTGTGTTGAATATAATGCAGATTATCTGCAAGAACATGCAGATACCAGAAAAGAAAGATGAGATAGGAATTTTAACTGTGACAGAGAAGATTTAGCAAGAAGTTAAAGAATAAATTCTTTGTCAATTGAGAGAAAACTGCTTGAACAACTCTGGCATCTGATACCAATTCAAGGCTATTTGCATACTACGGGATTCTCCTTTCTGTCTTAACTCGGTCTGTGTTAGAGACCACACAAACATTCTTCTGCTAGAAGCATTTGTTTTTTAAAGTTATTATTAGCCATCAAGATCTAAAGCAGAACTGTTCTCAGCTACATTCATAGCCCAGATGTGGATAATGTGAAGACTCTGCATGAAGAATCAAAGCCAAGATTCCAGAGTCCCGTACAAGAGGACCCACAGGAGATGAAAAGAAGGCTGTCTTCAGCATTTCCATCCTACAAGCTATTTAGGGGACTATGACTTCATACTTGTTTGTTCTCAAGTAGCA
>VYZW01024360.1:3867-46916 GCA_013401315.1 Balaeniceps rex | reverse complement strand
ACACAAACACCAAGGATGAAATAGGACCACGTTCAATCCCAGGGGAAAGGGGTTAGTTTATATTGTGGCTGAAGGTGATAAACAAGCTCCACGAGCTGTGAATCAGCTTTAACTGTGCAGAAGTAAACACCTGCTTGAAGGGCAGAGGTTAGGAGCCAGCTGTCCTGGTTGCTGCTCAAGCTGGGAGCAAAGCAGGCTGCAAAGACTCAAGTGTTTGCTTGACACCATTTGCTCCCAGAGAGCTGTGAGAGATCAGAGGAGCACAGAGAGGAGAGGAGTGCTTGGGGACACTTTAAACACTTACATTCAAGAACTGTCAAGGCTCAGCATCTTCAACACTAGCTAAAAGGATATGCTTTATTTGTCTGTTACTGATGAGTAAGAAGGATTTTGCGCTGCAAAAAGAAAAGCATCCTTGAAGGAGTTCTGTTTCTGCCTAATGCTTATGGGTAATGACAGGTCTAGCCAGGGGCTTAGGGAGAAGCATCCTCCTCTCTTTGGAGCCTAAAAGAGACTTCTAATGGGAGCAGTTTTCAATGCACACCCATCTTCTGAAAATTTGGGCCCTGATAACCATGTCTATGATGATAAAAGAGTTAGAAAACAAGCTCAAACACCCACCTGGTGCTGTTTTGGTCCATAGCCCTCTCCTAGACAAGGTCCAGACACAGCTCAGGACAGCAAGCCCTGGGGACCATAAGCAAAACAAGCAAGACGACATCCTACAGTCCTTCAGTGCTCGCCTAGAAAGCTTTGCATCCCCAAACACCCTCCTTTGCGCTCTTGTCATACCCCAAAGGAAGGGAAGTATGTTTTTCCATTTTTTTTCCTGTGATGACTCTACTATTTAATTAGCAGAATAGACACAGCCAATGATGCAGTTAAAAATGAAGCCATGGAAAATCATTAATCACTGAGACATTCAGGGGGTGGAACAGTAGGTGGGTAGGTAGACCAACAGGGAGGTAAGTAAACACAGAGTATTATCGTCAGAGTATCATTTCTCAGACTGATAACACCCATGCTCCTACCTACTCTAAAATAAGAAGGTAAAGAGATGCCAGGGTTGCTTGGCTACCTAGTGGTGGGAACAGGATGGAGATAGCACTAATTAACTTCTCATTCCCTGGCTGTTCTGTATAAAATAGAAACTCATCATTAACTTCCTGCTGGTCTGCAGATCCCTTTCCTTCTACACAAAAAAATATCAATCTTTTCCCACCCAGGGATTTAAGGATAGGCATTGCAGTGAGAAGCTCTGCAAAGCCCGAAAAGCAAACAGCTCATTTAGTCTAGTAGAAGTCTGAGCAATGAAAAGCATGATACCTCACCTGAATAAACAGTCACCATGATCTTTGCAATAGCCTGGGCTGTCCTTTATGCTAATTTAAAAATTGGAATAACCTGGAACTGATTTTACTTTCATTACTGAGGAATACCTGTTGTGTGTACGGATCACTTGGACAGAAGAAAGAAAGGAGATAATTGCAGCAAAGAGGGCTTTCTTGGAGCAGATAGCAAAGATAAGAAGAGAACAGACAAAGCATTGACCTCTGGACAAAAGCTTCCCTCGCTCGTAACTTATAATGCACTGTGGCCATGACTGAGCAATTTTGCCTGGTGTCAAATTTGCATTTGTTTTCATGCCTTTGCATACTCAAAGGTCAAGTTAGCTTTGGCTCCCTTTCCCCACTCATCTCCTGGGCACTGTAAAGGAACTTGAGCCCTTTTCCTTTCCAACCGATGGAATTGACTCTCACACACTCCCCTCTGTGCAGACAGGTACAACTCTGATAAGGGCCTTCCAGCTCCCTTCTAGGAATCAGAGCATCTCCACCTGGCTAAGGTTGGCAGACTGTGTGGGTAAAACCATCTATGGTTGCTTACGTCTGTACCATGATGTTTTATAACCATTGAAGAGGCTGGATCTGGAGCTGGAAGAGAGTCAGCAGAAGGATATCTTCTGTTATCCATCAGGATATAGAGGCCATGTTTCTTCCAACAGTAAATGGTGATGTGTTTTTATCTGGTTATTGAAAAGATAAGTTAAAAACTGCAAGGCTGAGGTGCATTTTAAGTTCAGGGGTCCCTTTTCATTCTGGGATTTCGTTTAATCCCTTGTGTACACCATAGAAGACTCCAGCTGAGTCAGTCACCCCACAATCCTCTTTATGGTCAGTAGAGAGAAACAGGCACTTCCAAGGCACATGTCTTCTTGACCTTTTTTAAGCACCTGCCCAGAGGGCAACGAACCTGCCCTAGACTGCATTCATTACATCCCCATGAACCGGCAAGGGGAGCTGGGGTGACTAACTCCAATGGAGGCTGAACCGCTCTGGATAGATGCTTTAAGTCAGAGGAACTCCACCCTCACTCCACCACTCACTTCTCTCTGTGCATGCAACACCTTCAGCGCAAGACCCAGCAGCCCTGTGGAAACACATCTGGCCTTCCTTGACTGGATGACTGATGGGCTGACATGATCTGGGTGTAGCATAGCATTTGGGTGAACTCAGGAATGAACAAAATCAGAGGAAGGGAGGTAGTGCCTCATCTCCATCAGCTCTCAGGACTGGAAGGATGTAAGGAGCTGCTGAGCACAGAATAGCCCTTCCCTGCATTCCTTCTACTGACCAACCAACCCTCCATAAATTTGTCCAGTCTTTTCTTCTAACTCAATTCTGCTTCTAATTTTCATTATGTTCTTGCTTTTCATGTCACAAGAGACAGTGGGAAACTAAAACAAGGACAGCCACTCAGGCAGGTACACCGCAGGTCAGATATTTCTGTTGCAGTAATTCCTGCGACTCCACTATGTATGATGCCGCACAAAGATTTAAGAAGGTTGCTTGTAATCTAAGTAAATCTTGCTTGTCTTGTGTCAGTCTTCAGAAAGGGTTCTGGCAGAGCTCTCTCCATGTGGCAGTCCCAATTTGTCTGAAATTGTCACACAAGAACCTTTCCCTCCTTGGATAGGTGCGTGACTGGCTGGTAGGAAGGAAGGAATGAAGTCATGAAAGAGAAGCAGAGCCTCGCTGCCTCCTTAAATGTACTCTGAAACAGGAGTTCCCTTCCTAACTCTCTCAGGATCTCCCCTTTACTTGTCCTGTGTTTTTGCTAACAGCTTTGAATGTCAAGTTCAGTGGAAATGGGGTAAAATAGATTCACTAATACAAAACAGCTATTTGCACTGCTCTGACATACCATGTGCAAAAAAACCCCTCATTATAAATATTTTTTTTTAATCATGCAAATAGCGATACTAGTTTCTTTTTGGAACTGTTTAATATCCCTTTATGGAACTATTCTTAAGCAAGAAAAATCCCAAATGAAGTGTTAGTGGCCATAGCAACGGCAAAGACTTTTTTTTTCTTTGATTCTGCAAGCACACCAAACATGGAGAGTGAACCTACTGCTGGGTGTGAGCACTTTGTGTAGCACTCTTGAAAGCAGAAAGCTTAGGAAGGAAGAGAGTGGTTTTTCAGTTTTTGAAGACCAATTCTAAATAAGTTAAAGAGCCCTTATGTTTCACAGAGTGGATACTTAAGGCTAAGGTACACAAAGGATTCTTCAGTGGATTTTTTTTAATGTGTCAGATTGATTGGAGAAAATGAATAATATTTATCTCAATTTTGGTTGTAGAAAATTTAAGATTTCACCTCCCCAACAAGGAATGGATAAGGAACATAAGAGATTGAAAATATCATAGATCTCAAAATTAATTGTGAGAAAGAATTCACTTAATTTTTGACGCAAACATAGATTTTTCTTAAACTTTGATTTGGTTTAGTACAAGAGGCAATGGGCACAAACTGGAACACAGGAAATTCCATTTAAACATGGGAAAAAGCTTTTTTACTGTCAGGGTGGTCAAGCAGTGGAGCAGACAGAGAGGTTAGGGAGTCTCTACCCTTGGGGACATTCAAATGTTGACTGGAGAAGACCTTCAGCAACCTGCTCCAGCTTACTCTGTTTGAGCAAGGGGTTGGACTAAATGATCTCCAGAGGTCCCCTCCAACCTCAGCATCTTGGTGATATGTGAGCTCAAAACAAGCCCCTTGCTTCGAGAGTCACCTGCTGACCTCTCTCACGATTGTACTTGCAGTTATTTGACAACCCTATGACACAGGGTGGTGTTATGTCTGTCCTCACATAGGAGGGAAACTGAGGCAGTGTGCTGCAGAAGTGATGTACTCAAGTTCTCCTATGGGGTCAGTGGCAGAACTCCCTCTTGCCAACCTTCTCAGATCTTTCTCCTCTCCAAATGCATCTGGATAAGTCATAAAAATGAGGAATACCTGGGCAGAGCTGAAGAGACCTGATCCAGAAAAGGGCATTTCTTCTCCTTAGGAGCAGCTGTACTGTGAGTGGCTTAGGAACAAGATAGGGCTGATTCTGAAATCCTCAGGATTTCAGCAGGAGGGGAAGGGTAGCAGTAGGGGAAGCAAGCCAGCAGAGACATGCCTTGGCTAAGCATGCAGAGAAGGCAAAAAAGAGGAGACAGAAATGACAAGGGGTTGGAACACAGTAGGTGAATAAACAGAGAGAAGACAACTGTTGAGCTAATGCAGCAGATGGGGAGTCAGGTGCTGATTGTTGGCTTTGATACTGATCTTCACTGAGGCCTTGGATGTGTCACTGCACCTTAGAATCATAGAATCGTAGAATCATTAAGGTTGGAAAAGACCCCTAGGATCATCTAGTCCAACCGTCAACCCAACACCACCATGCCTACAAAACCATGTCCCAAAGTGCCACATCTACACGTTTTTTGAACACCTCCAGGGTTGGTGACTCCAGCACCTCTCTGAGCAGCCTCTTCCAATGCTTGACCACTCTTTCAGAAAAGAAGTTTTTCCTAATATCCAATCTAAATCTTCCCTGACACAAATTGAGGCCATTGCTTCTCATCCTATCGCTTGCTACTTGGGAGAAGAGACCGACCCCCACCTCGCTACAACCTCCTCTCAGGCAGTTGTAGAGGGCGATAAGGTCTCCCCTCAGCCTCCTCTTCTCCAGGCTGAACAACCCCAGGTCCCTCAGCCGCTCCTCACAGCACTTGTGCTCCAGACCCTTCCCCAGCTTCGTTGCCCTTCTCTGGACACGCTCCAGCACCTCCATGTCCTTCTTGTAGTGAGGGGCCCAAAACTGAACACAGTATTCGAGGTGTAGCCTCACCAGTGCTGAGTATAGGGGCATGACCACTTCCCTACCTTGCTTTGTTCCTCTCTAAAACCAGGGTAAGGACTGGCTCAGGACCGATTGCCCTTAACAGTCCAGGGTGAAAACCCAACACTAACTTTGTGAAGGGGGAGAGATACTGAACCCAATATGTTGCTCATGTACCCCAAACCCCACCTTGCTCAGGGCTGGAGAGACCTCACCAGCAATGGTATGTCAAATCAGGGGAACGACCAGTTCCTGGGGCTGCCGCCTGCCCCCACAAAGTCGTAGGGAGCTTGGACAGAGGCTGGCTGTGACGCTGAAGCTGCCTTTTATTGCCTAAAGAAAGAATGTGGCTGATTTCCCTTCATTTTCTGAGAACATGCTATCTGGCTCACCTGCAGCTCCTGTGGTTTGGGCTGAGGGCCTTGGGGGCTTGGTTGGGTTTTATTCTCCCTCTCCACCCCTCATCCCCTGGCCTCCAATGGGAAGTCATACAAGTTCAAAGAGAGCCCATAAAAACGCCTCCTCTCTGCAAACAAACTCTGACTTCAAAGGAGGTGTAAAGAGGAGCCAAAATCTCAGAATCAAAGGCATTGACTCATTTCTGCTGCACCCTCTGCATTGCCAGGAGGGCCACAAGCCACCGTGGACCCCCATAGTGAGCTGTGCATCCACCCTCCCACTCACCCTCAGGGAACCCTTGGCTCGACCCCATCACAGCAGCAACCTTTTTCCATGCACCACCTCTTCTCATCTGCTGCTGGAAGAGAAGCAATCAAGGTCCAGGTCTCCTCCGTGTTTGTCCTCATTCTGTTCTGCAGCTCAGACATGCACCAACAAATGATGACCAAGGAGGCACTTCAAAGCCAAGGCTTTTTTAATGACCAAAGTGAGGGACAACCTCTGACCTCCCCATAGGGGAAAAAATAATTGTTGACAGGGCTGGAAAAAATGTTCTCATTGTGAACATAAACAGGCTGGAAGGAGCTTGCTGTGCCAGATGTGGCTGTGAAGTGTTTAGGAGCTGAGACAACATATGAAATTTCCATCACATTTTTATTAATCAGAAAAAGGGTCTGGGTGGTGGCTTTTTTTTTTCCCCCTGGTCAATACCAAACTGGAAAACAGACGTCAGCAACATTCCTTTTTTTTTTTTTTTACCTTTCTTCCCTTCCATCTCTCCCTTCTCCAATTTTAATTGGGATTAAAAGTAAATTGGGATTGTCTTGGGAATGCTTTGTTTGACATAATCTGCCTTGCCTATGTTCTGATGTTTTTCTTCCCCTTTCTCCAAGCTGAGCATCCCTTGTGTTTTAAAGCAGTTATTCACACCCTTGCTTGACCTATTAAGAGTTCCCCAAGGAAATGGATGCCCAGTTGAGTTCGCCCTTTGCAATGCTTGCCCCACACACACACCTCACTCTGGGATGCAATAACAGGGCTCAAGAATACAATGGGAACAGGAGATGGACTTAGTTATATTGTGTACCAGTCTTCTGGGTACGTTTCAGATTCTGAACTCACATCCCCTGGAGACTTTGAGTCCATAGGGTCCCTGTTACACACAGTAAAACTTGGGAACTGCAGCTGTATAGAAGAGATTTTACTGGTCCTGCCCTCTGGGAACCCATCCTGACTCTATAGCTTGGAAACTCTTGGACTGGGAGAGCTTTGGAGACCAAGTGATGTACCATGGTGTCTAAAGAAATGATCCCCGAGATTTGCTGTCCTTTGGGCCACAATACTGAGAAAACCGTGTGGTGTCAAAATAATTATTTGTTTTCTCTATCAGACACTGGGTCCAAACAGGGAAGAAGAGACTCCTGATTAATGTGGTGTCCTCAGGGGACACGGACCTTTGCTCCCCAGGACCATTTAACACGCTTCCATGGGAGCCAGGTACCAAGTCTCCATTTGGGTTGGAGAAGGACACTACTGTGCAGCTGAGCTTGCCTGAGAATTGGTTGCTTCCCAACATCATCTAGAGAACCTTCTTGCTGTTCTTCTCATGCAACAAAGCATTTGGCTTCCTGCTGGAATAAGAATAGATTAAGGTTGTGAGGGCTTAGGACATACAGAAGAGTAAGGACAATGAGTGGGTATTGTTTCTCACATGGTGGAAATTATATGGTCTTTGTAGTGGGTTGGGAATTTCCCATGGATTATGTGTGTTGATCCCTTCCTGTCTTTCTCCTCTCTGCCAGCTTTAGGAGCCTTGGTAGAACTAACAAAGAAGCTGAAATATCCTTCAGCTTGGGCTAGATACCACTTCTGCTTCTAGGCTCCAGTATAAGAAGTCTTTATAAGCCTCCTTCATCCTTTCAGGCACAAACTCTTCCCCATCAGGTCTTCCAGGTCAACACATTTCAAGGGTTGAAGGCCAGGTTTCCCTCCACTTCTTTCAGAGTCAGTGAGCTCTGCAAATCCCTCTGCATCCACATGTCTAATGAGAGAACTCCCACCACTATGCTTTGTCCATCAGGGCTTGGTTTGCAGCTCCACCACTCCCAACTTAAAAAAAAAGTGTTCTCAACACATTATGAAGAAGCAACTCCCCCCCAGCTGAACACTATTGCATGAACGTTAAATTTTATAATCATGTGTAGTGAGTTATTTTGTCAAAGTCCATAGGAACCACAAAGAAGAGACTGAATGGCTGGCACCTCATTGACTACATTATTATACAAGCAAGTGTTATATGAATCTGTTTAACAATAGACTTTCATCATAAAGCAGAAAGAAAGAAAAAAAAGAGGAAAATATACTCTATGTTTTATATTCTGGCCATCATCTTTACACTAACCTTTTTTTTTTCAGCTACATCCTTGAGACTTCTTGTGTAGAATATGTTGTAAGACAGAAAGATTTGCTGATGTAAGATCCTTGCTAGGTAATTCCAAAAAAACCTCCAACTACAACCCTAGTGGGAACCCAGAATGGTGGACGCATCTATGTTACATCAGAGGAAGAACCTGGTTCTTTTAACCCAGGCTTCTTCATGCAATCCGGAAATAGAAATTGCCAGCAAAAGTGAAAAAGTTGCACCAGAGACGTGCAGGAGACTGCCACTGAGCTGGAGCTTCCTTGTGGCTTCACAGGTTGGACTTCTGCTCAACAGAGCAGCTTCAAATATGACCTATTTTAAGCCACTACATACAGCATCTAGTGGAATTCTTGCTGTGCACCACCTACGAGGACAGACATCAGAATATAAGAATAATACTTGGTAAATCAATTAATGCTCTGTGAAGAGGCTAGTGAGATGCTGCTCCAAATCCTGAAGTGTGTTGCTGGCTGGCATTAGTCGATGTTCCTGCTGGTGTAGCATCCAAGGAAGTCAGGGAGGATGAACCAGGTCAGGTTAATTTTATCTGCTACAGAAATGAGTACAATAAAATACAGCACTCTGAGGCCACGATTCAGCAAAACACATAAACATTTTCTTACATGAGCATTGTATCTGGGAGGTTTTTGTACCCTACTTGTGACTCCAGTGAGTTTTCTGTTCTGGTCCCCTGCAATCACACATGGCCAGGGCACAGTTTAATCCAGGAGCGTATACAGATTATCCATCACTGACAGTCCCAAACACTAGAGTTTCTTGCACCCTCCCAAAAAACATATGGCTTAGGACAAAACTGGAACAATCAAACTGTGGTTCCTCAGAAAAGAGCAGAGAGGATAATATGACTTAAGCTGAACACAAGAGCTTTCTCTGAATCAATAGGGTCAATCACAGAACTGAAATTATATATGGACTTAAGTGTCTTAACTCATGTCTCCTAACCTTGGACTTGGAATAGAGAAAATGAGCTTATCGAACAGTGCTATACAGGCTCCTACAGTCAATGAAGATCTCAGAATGGCATTGCAGTCTGGAATTTTCTCCCTCTTTTTACTGTTTCTAGGGAGAGAGCAATTAACTGCCTTAATTAAGAGTCTGAAGTTAGATGAGAAGAATCTGACCTTAAATACTCAGTCCTGCCAGTTGTTCGGAGTGAAATTACTCAGGGTTTTATATACGCCACCCTGCTGAGATGACACAGCAGGAGACTTGCATGGCGATAGTCAGGTTACACTGACATCAGATGTACATTTTGGGATGTGGGTTGGACAAGGCATTGGCACCCCTTCTTGGATCTGAACCCTGGTTGGATAGGAAATGCCCTAGTGTCTCTGTTGCTATCTGCTCTGCAGCTCCAACCTCCCTCCTCCCAGCCGGCTGGAACAATCCAGCTCTGACTCAGAGGGAAATTTGCCATTTCTTGCATCACCAGAACAGTTTTCTCCAGCAGATAGGTGTTCCTTGGAGGTCTCCAATGAAACTCCTCGTTCAGATTGGCCTTGCTTAGCTTAGGCCAGACAAAAAAAGGGATTGCGGCGAGACATCCTGCAGCCAGCCAGGAAAGAGTTGGCCCGGGAGAAAGGGAAATCAGAGGGCAGCCCACATATATCAGCCAGTTGCCTGCCAGCTCCCATACCTCCAGAGTATTCCCCGGCTTGGAAAGCAACTCACAGGCGTTCCCCCCTCACCCGGGGGTGCTACCGTGTCTGTTCCATTAAGCAAACTTCACACCCCCATAACCTGGGATGTTTGTTTTATCACTCAATTCCCTGATTTACGTAGATCCAGAGAGTCAGCGGGGTCTGCAGGCTCCTTTGGAGATTCCCTCTCTCCCTTTCAGCTCATAACAACTCTTTGCCATTTTGGAATTTGACGCAAAACACTCGAATGTCAGCAGGTCCCAGTGGAACCTTTTGCCGGAGGTTTTCAAAGGCTTCTTCAAGCAAGAGTGAGTTCAGCCCAATAATAATGCCAATAACGCACATAACAGTAAAAAGAAAAATATATATATTGTATTATTTCTTCAGAGCCCCAGTCATGAACCGCTCAGGGTGCTGTACAGACAAAACAAGAAACCAGCACTGTCCAAACAGGCTCGAAGGCCACAGCTGAGGTCCAGAACTGTGTTTAAGGCAATATTATTCAGCTTCCCAGTTTCCAAAATGAGAATAATAGGTACTACAAAGTTAAAGTCCAAAATCTTCTAGACCAGATGAGAAGTTTACTAATTATTACAGTTTGTTGACCGTCCGTTTTTGGAGTTTTCTAAATTAATGGCTGGGATTGCGGACTTTCAGTCCTGGCCTACTGGTTGGGTTGGGTTTAGCTCCTTTGGGGACTGGAGGGAAAGCATGATCTGCTTTGTGCAGAATTTCATCGGATCGTTTGCTCCAGTTTTCCTAATTTCATCATTTTCCCCTCAGATTTTGGCAACGTCAGACTACACAAACTTTTCAAATACACGTCTAGCCACCAGACATGGTCATATCTTTCATTCATAGGTGAAAGGTTTTATAACACTGCTAGCAGGTATGATAACTTCCACTGCAGAGGTGGCCACATTTTAGGGAGAGATGAAGCGTTCCCCTGTCTTTACTACCACATTAAGCTTAAAAAAGCAACTTGCTGTCTCCTAGGGGCAAAGGTACCCAATGAATTTAATTTACTCAAGTTCAAGTCACAGAGGGCTCCTAAAATTTCTCTCTGGCATACATCACAGATGAAGTATGTGCTCCTTGGGGGATTTTAATTCTTACAGCATTGTAATGACCAATCTAGAGGAACATGTTTTGGCCATGTTATACCTTCAGCTTCTACTTCAGCATCATAAAACTAAGGCTGGAGCAACTGAGCCCTTGTAAAGGCAGATTTGCAACCCGCCTCTACACCAAGTCAAAATATTTGTTTAAAGGATGCTAGAATAGGACCCTAGCAAAACCAAATTCTGGTTCTTTTGCTCCCTTTATGCAAGTGGCTTTCTATCATGTGGTAGGAAGCAGAGTAGAAAATTCATGTCTGTAGAGAACTAGGGAGATGGGCAACATTATTCTTTTCAGTGATTTTATTATTTTAATATCTCTGTTTCTCTTATCATTTTAGAGAAACAGAGCCTCCCCTGTATACAGCCTGCGTACATGAAACAATACAAAGAAAGTCCATGTGGCTTTCCACAGATAAAATGGTATTTGGGGAAGCAATCATGTTTTTAAATGATGCTAATGAGCATCTAGAGCAATAGGGCCCTAGACTGGCAGGATGCTCAGAAGCTCTATGACTGTATGAATAGAAGGAATGATGACAGCTGGTCACACACCAGAAATACTGTTTTAAGAGGGAATCGAAAAACGAAATCTCAAAATTCTTCATTTTTCATGATCCACTGTACTCCTTTTTCTTCTGTAATTTGTGAATTTTGCTGCAATGACATTATTATTTTTACGAAAATACTAGGATTTCATTATAATAATAAGTCCTAAGCTTGAGCTGAAAATTGTAATAACAATTTTTCCAATTAAATAAATGGGACACGTATTGCCAAGTTTTTATTTAATTTGCAAGAGGGAGAAAAACAGTTTTATCCTCTCAGATAATTTTTCCTGTTTAAGCTGTTTAAAAAAGAGAGAGTCTAAAAAGAGAAAAAAGAGTCTAAAGCACGTTATGCTTTCCTAAGCCATCTAATAGTCTCCAGCAGCAAGTACGATTGCTTAAATCATTTTATTTAACAGAAAACAATAAGCCCGTTCTTCTTTCAGTCTAGGCGAACTGCATAATGACTATGGAATAACAAATATACAACCCAGCACCTGAGCATGTAAAATTCACTGCAAAGGGAATGGGATTTTTGCACAGAGTTGATTACAGGCGGAAATTCGGAACCCGTGGTTTTTCTCGTGGTTTTTCTCATGGTTTCTCTCACGTCATTTCTCTCACGCTTGCAGAAATTGTGTAGCTTCTCCTATTTCACATCAGCTTCCCCCTGACTTTTGCAGGTCCTCAGTCACCTTTATCAGTGGTTCTCCCTGGTATGAATCTCTTGAGTTTATCTTGGACCTTCTAGCTAACAAACTGCTGCTTACAGCAGGACCCTCAGACATAGGCAATGCTTTCAGTCTCTTCTGCTCTCTTCTCTGGCCACATCACACTGGATTTTAGCTCCTGCAGACCCTGGATGTTGGCAGCACTACTTGCATTGAGGCTGTGGGAAAATGTGGGAGACATTCTTTGGGCTCTGGTGGAACAGGCATCAAGAATTGGACTTGAAGGTCTACATGCCACCTTATGCATTTTATGCTATGAACCCCAGAGCTCTGTATGGGACATATTCTAGGGGTGCAGCCCATTTCACATCCTTAGAAGGTACTGGTCTCAATCCACATTTGATCTTTTATTTTTAGGTAACCTTCTCTCTTTCCATCCACACCTCACAGGATACGATGACCTGAGCACCTGAGCAAATGACCTACATTTTCCACAAGTACACATGCCCTCTCTGATAGCAGCAACCCAACGGGTCTCAAAGCTGCTCCTGCTCTGGGCAGGGAGCAGAAAGCTGAAATGCCCGCATCTGGTGGAGTAGCTCATTCAGTGCTGCTGGAGCTGCAGATGCCCTTCTGATAGTCTAGAGCTCCTTCTGCTGGGCAAACAGCATCATACCTGGGTCCCAGCTTCCAGCTCTGAAATTCGAGATTGTGCTTTCTGGTTTCTCACAAACTACCAGAAAGTCTGGTTTGGGGGGTGTATCTCTCTCCTCCTTCTCCCATATAAAAATAATCATAATATCACAGTTATACTGCAAGTAATATTTATTACTGATCATTACGGTATTTAGTCATAATCTTTCATCCCTAGAATATTTAGAAGAAAATGAGAATGTTCCCTTTAACCACTTCAAATATATGTCCAAGTCCAGGGAGCAATAAGGCAGCTGTTTAACAGCTGTAGCTGACGAAAAGAGGCAGGAGATGCAGAACATCATGGCCAGCTCACATCATGAGGAAGCTCTTCTTTTAGGAGCTGAAAGCTCAGTGCATCTCTGATTTCATTCCAGAGGCCTTAGTGGAATCCCTTTATTAAAGAATTTGCATGCTAACGCTTGCCCTGGCATTACTGTAGCCCTTATTACAAAGATGTCCTAGTGTGCTAAGACACATGAACACATCATCTCCAGAAATGACTGCCTAAAAAGCAAGGAGAGAAAGAAAAGCAAACCCAGAGGGGCTGATGTCCAGCTCCTCTCAACCCTCCTGGCTCACACTGTCGCTATTTTACACCGCTGGTAAGTTATGTGCTACTGACAGATTCATTGCCAGCCGAGATTAACGCCACCGAAAATCTCAGCCTGCCTCTAAGGGTAGGGGGTGCACAGTTTCTTTCCCACTCTCCTGGACCAGCTGCAAAGTCTCCACCTGAGCCTCAAACCAGACATAATAGGCAAGACGTGTTTGGTATGGTCAGATCCCTATCTGACACAAACTGGTAGTGAGCTATTGATTTCAGCTCCAGTGCAGTGTTACTCAGCCCAGAAGTGGTGATAAGAAAATGGTTTTTCTCCCAGTACATCTCCCTCCTTGCTTTTTTTGCTCCCTGAATAGCTACCAATGACATCTGAAGGTCAGGATTTGTGTTCCTAGTGGTGCTTACTGCATTCAGCTGATGGCTGAGGACACGTGACTAGCCTAGGTCTGCTATAGCTCTCTGCCTGATTTATGAAGAACAAAAGCATTGCAGCTGCCAAAGCTAATCCTGAAAGTGAATCCAGTGGAAGGCTTGCTGAAAGGTCAGGGAAGCCTCTGCTTTCTGGCCAAGTGTGTCTAAGCAGGCTTGCTTGCCTTTTATTTTGACTTCCCAAAGTACTTCCTCTTGAGATGATGCTTGTCTTCAGAAGAGGGAAGGAAATGAAAGAATGGACAGAGTGAGGAGAAAGAGCATGGGAAAAGTGGAGGGAATGGGACAAGGGTAAATTTTTACTGATAGATCTGTGGCCACACAACACAACCTCTCCAGGAGATCCAGGAGCCACTTTTGGCACTGCCACCATGTGACTTTGGGCAGGTCATTTGACTTCATCTTTGGAAGGCGACCTCATTGCTGGGTGCTGTACCCATGGAGGAAGAGAATATGATTTCCATCCCAAGAGGGCACAATCAGTACTTATCTCATTAATCTTCCTGTGCTAGTTTATGATGTCTGCACAGCTCTTCCCATCCCTGCAGCAGAGACGATGGAAAGAAATGGTTGTCCAGTCTTTGACTTAGTGCATTAACTTCTGGGATTTAGACTAGCAAAAGGGACTATGACCAGTGTGTTTTGTCCTCCCTCTCTAAGGCCAGAAACCTCTGCTGGACAATGGTGGCAGGATTTTTCTGCTCTCACTATTGAGTTTCCTCAATATTTGGATGTCCTTCTCTTGAAAAGAACTTGAGGTGTAGGATGGCAAGTATCCATTGTGGGGGGTTATGTGCTATTTCCCCACAGCTAGATGTGGAAGAACATACAATTCTCTGTTCCTAATACACCTGAGTAAGGGCTGCACCCAACCTATCAGTCAAATGTCCTGGGTTGGAGACAAGGTGCTGAGATGCCAGAGGAAAAGAGGGAGAAACATATACAGGCAGATGAACTCCAGGTTCTTCACAAAAATTGTGTCCATTCATTGTTAAAGTCATCTACCTGAGCTTCTCCTACCATTTGAGTTAACAGCTGCTAAAAAATTCCTGTTTGAAACTTGTCAGGTTATGAATGGACCTGTCTCCCGCTGGGTGCTGTGGGCTGCACATGAGCTAGACTAAATTAACTGACAGGCTGAAGATCTTGCTCCAAGGCCCAAAGCCTGTTGGGGATTTAGGACATAAAAACAGCCAAATGGGTCAGACCAAACATCCACCTAACGCAATATCCTATTTCATAAAGTTGCAAATACCAAATGAGTGTAAGAATGCAGTGAGCGTATGGCACTGCTTCCATCAAATACTCTCACAGTCTATAACAATTTCTGCCCTTGGGACTTTCTAAGCTGGACATGATTTCTGTGCATTTTGTACTTTTTAATGGTTTTCTCTTCCACTGATTTGTTCAGCTTCCCCATGAACTTGTGAAAACTTTCTGTGTCTAAAACACCCCGTGTCAGGGAGTTACGCACTTTCACCACCCATATAGTGAACACATATTCATACCCAGCTATGAGAAACCACCTCCTTTTGTTGGTTTTTTAACTTGTCACCTGCATTTAAATTTCTGCATTTTGCAATGAAGTGAGTATTTCCCTTCGCTTCAAATGGAATTGAAAAGGGAAAAAAAAAGTCCCCCTGAATTACAGCCCACTGGGTCTTTTTCTTTTTTTTTTAACAAGCCATTCTCCAATGTGCCAAGGTCATTTGAATTTTAATCCTGTTTTGGAACATACCTTGCAGTCCAGAACAGCTTCATGTAATCCTCAAATATAATAAGATCCTTCCCTCTTCCACCACCCCTGTCCCAAATGAAAGTGCGAATACCGCTAGAGCCAGCACAGATGCCAACGTGTCCCAGCTTGATGCATCCTTCCGTTTCAACAGTAAACCCTTAGTAGCTACCTTCAAATACAATTTTATCTCTGGTCCTGCTTCCTAGTTTTATCTGGGTCCTATTTTCTTCTCTTGCTTGTACGACATGTGAAACAGTGTCTGGATCCTTCTTTTAGCCAATATCTCCTGCTTCTCTGCCATGCTCAAGGCCTCTTACGCTGTTGCTGAACTAAGAGCTCTGAGAGTTTCCCTCTACCACAGATCCAGGCAAATGTGTGTGACCATTTTGTGGCCCAGAAACCACCTGGTGTGGAACATCTTGTCTCCCAAAACAGAGCAGCCAGATGTCAACTACCTCCTACGAATGGTCCCTGAGTCACACTAACTCCCCACGGTTTGCCAAAGACATGTTTTTGTACTAGGGGACATTCTCAGTCATGGTTACGTTTATGTGTTTAGATGTAGTTTTCAAATACACAACATTAAGATTCACCATTCCCAGGTGCTTAAAAAAAAAAAAAGGAAAAAATTCTCATTAATCTATGAGTTTGTCAGAATGTTTTTTTTCCCAATTCCAGGGTGAGTTCATATCCCTTTACCATCAATGTCAACTGTCCTATCCTCACTTGATGGGACTTAGTAGGCTTTCCTTACAGCTTATTGCTCAGCGACACTGCTCCAGACTACCTGTCTTCCTGTGCTTCTGTGCTGGCCTGACAGCAGGAGACTCACCAGGCACAGCTCTATCTTCTCCCAGGGTATGGAGAAACACCTGGCAAGTTGCATTTTGGCTGATGTGATGGGGGAGGACCCACACCAGCTCATCCGATGGGGCAGCAGCACAGTTAGGGGGCTGGAGAGTGTGTCAAGTCACGGGGGTTTCCTGGGCAGAAGGTCCCCAAGGAGTTCTTCCCACTTATTATTGTTAGAGCATAGTGCTCTCACCCTTCTCCAGCTTCCCCAGTAGGTGTCCTGGATGTGGTCAGTCTGTGGGTCAAGGTTAGGGGTGACCTGGTGCATCAGCGCTTGCACCAGAAGGGTGGCTGCCCTCTAATTGCAGGAGGTGCGGAAGCCAATTATGGAGACTGTCATACCAACCCTGTGAGACTTCAGGCATCTGAAGGGAGCCCTTAGTTTTTGCTCTCTGGTGACTCCGGCTTAGCTGAACCTGCTTTTACAATGTTCTTTTTGGAAGAACAGTCTATGAGTAACTGTTGATCTTGCTGTAGCCCTGGACACCACTTGTTTATTTAAACTTCCCTTGGGTGAGCTGACCTTCTTGCATATCAGCAGCAAAGTTGACAAGTTTATCTCTCGCCGCTGAGGCAGCCCTCCATTCTGCTCGCAGGCAAAATCCTGTCACACGCTGTGGGAATCTGTTTAGCATGACAATTTGTCCTCCTGCATATTCATCATCTTTGGCTTTCAACTGCTGTGAAAACAGGCTGGAGGAGCAAGCAGAAGATATATGCCTTTCTGGGAAGAGGGAGCCTGATGTGGTCTTCCTTCGCCATTCAGGCTTTGCCATGCACCAGCGCCTGATCATTTATCATTTTCATTTCTGCTTCGCTCATCCTCTTGCGCTGGGCTCAAAGAGCAGAGGGAGAGAGGATCAGGAGCCTCAGCTTTCCCATTAGCTGTCTTTATTACCTGCGGGAGGTCAGGCAGACTTGCAAACTTCAGGCGTGCTTCCTAAGAAAGAACTGCATCCTACCAATTTATCTCTGTTACACTGGAGCCTAAGTCAAGGTTAGACCTCGGTGCTTTTAGCCATGAGCAAGGCACTGTACTCTTACAGTCTGAGATGAACCCTTTCTCCCCCCCTTCTCCTGAGGCACTTGCGAATCAAACAAGCAAAACAAACAGATGTCAGTGACACCGAGATGCTGTGGGTGATGCTGAAGTGGAAAGCAAACCTTGCAGGTAAGCTCTTAGAGAGCTCCCAGCAGCCAGCCTAATCCACTGTCCTTTCCTCTGTCACAGAGGCCCACATTTAGGTAGCTGGATGACCTTACCCATGCCAACCAGCTGTCCCCAGCGTACAGCTTAAGTCTTGGAATTGGCCTGCTGATATATGGGGTAGAGCCCAATTGTGCATAGTGTGACCTGTGTGCAGTTCGTGCATGCCCCATGGCAGACCTCTTTCTCCTTCTCCTCTGGCATGAGAACCATTATATCCATATCTCTTTCACCACCCTGGAGCTTTTGTGTTGTTGGTACCATGAAGAGCGGCATCAGTTTGGTGACAAAACTATTTTTGCCTTCAGGGACGTGTAGTATGGGTCAAACCTGCAAGAGGTTCTCAGGATAGGGCTGAGGCACTCAAAGCCGTGGAGTTTAATAGCAAGAGCTTGCTGCAATTTCTGTGTCTTTTAGATAGGACATTATTATATTATCCTTGCTTTCCAGAAGGGGAAACCAGAGCACACACATCTGTTCACGGCTCCTGGGCTGCTGCTGGCTAGTCACAGCTCAGGGAGTACAGACCCAGCTTCCTGAGCCCTGGCCCACTGCACCATCCCGTGGCCACACCGCTCCTCCAAGACAGGTTTTCAACCAACACTCTGAAGCACTCTTGGGTTTCAGGCTCTGTTTTCATGTTTGGAAGGCTCTGAAGGGAGTGTTATCTTCCCAAGCTGAACTGGCTTCCATGTCTTGTGGTCATTTTTAATTCCCCAGGAATGGTCTCTGATGGCAGCATTTCCAACATCCATGTGAACAACTTCTCACTTTCCCCACTCCGGTTTTCCTGTTTGCGACTGAGTTCCAGGCAGTTTTTTCCTTAAAGCCTACATTTCCAAAAACAACCACCTTAGGCAAACAAAGAAGAACCAAAAAAACAAAACAAAACATTTCTCCACATTCAAATCATCCTTTTGGCAGCCTTTTCAGCACCATTGCAAAACCCAAATATCTTTCAACATTACCAGCCAAAGACTTTCTTAGAGAGCAGTGCTATTCCATCACGGGGATATTTTGCCCAAAGACAACTCATGTAATAGATTACAAAATCCTACATCATGCAGCAGGGAACATGGGGTGACATGGGATCTGCCAGGGTAACAGGTACTGCACACCAGTTTTTTGGTTGGGAACTGAAGTGCTAAATCTCAGCTGCTTCCTAGCATCAGCACACGCTGTCTCCACCCAACAGCATGCTGAGGGGGTGTAAGACATCCAGAGCCGCAGCCGTGTCCCCTCACTCCATAAATCTATAGTTTAGCGCAGACATGTCCATATGAGCCAATCATTAGGTGTCCCATTAGAGCCAGTGTGCGGACAGTGACTCCTCATCCCAAAGTAGAAGTCTAAAACAAAGAGGGACAGTTTGTGTCTTAAAAGTGTCTGTTTCTCTCTTTTAACTGTAAAGGAAGGTAGGGTACTGAGCTTGTACGTAGACATCCGTACTGGAGATGTTTAATATTGGGTAAGATAAAGCCAGTGCCTTGGGAAAGGATTTTTGGGAAATCAGCCAGTACAGTAACGGAGCTTACAGGGTCATACAGCTAAGCCAGTGGCTGTCTGCTGTAGGGTAAGATAAATCACCCTCTGAACGCCACCAACTGATTCGATCTCCATCAGATGTATTGGGAGCTAGAAGCCTACGTTATATATAGACACGATATTTTTGACAGGGCATAATTCAGCTTGCATTTTAGGACATATTAGGTGGGATTCACTTGTAAACGTAAGGTCTGCTGAAAATTGAGATACCCTATAGTATTTGTGGCGCCCAGATGGAGCTGGCAGAGGGAATACAGGATCCACAGGAGGCCTGTGCCTTTCTGGATCAGGAGGTGGGAGCTAAGTGGGATACACTGGAGTAGCTGAAAGGATGATAGAAGCCAATCTTTGAACTGAACTAGGTGTTTTAATCTGTTGAATTCCTGAAGTTAGGAAAGATATCTCTGTATATTATCCCAGGCAAGATGGTCTTTCTGTAGAAAAATGCAGATAACCCCCCTCCAAACCCAAGGCTCGTATCCGAGCTGAGAAGAAGCCTCACAGCTTGAGCCCTAACCTTGCAGTTTGCAGTGCTGTGTGAATCTATTAGCTCAAACCAACGGCAGTGTTATTAACTTTATCTAATGAAGGGCTCTCAGCCAGTGGACACTGAAACCATAATTAGATCCAACCTCCAAAATTAATTACGCTATCTGTAACTACGAATCTGAGCTGCTACTGATCAGCATTCTTGGCACAGTATCAAGCAAAATCAGGATGATGTTCTGCTAAAATAGCAGACAATTGTAGCTGAAAAACTTAATTCCAAAAAATTAGATAAAAGGCAAAAAGAAAGAAT
Source organism: Balaeniceps rex (assembly GCA_013401315.1). NCBI lineage: Eukaryota > Metazoa > Chordata > Aves > Pelecaniformes > Balaenicipitidae > Balaeniceps > Balaeniceps rex. Next base: position 27,100 of record VYZW01024360.1, on the reverse strand, counting down.
ATCAGATGATTAATTCTTAGATGCATATGGTGGGCTCCAGGGTTTCTGAAGGAAAATCTGGAGGGGAATTAGTATCATCCTAAAGCAGACTTCTGAAATAAGTCATATGCATCACTCTGAGTTCCTGGTCCTCTTGGGTGACTAGAGAGAGAGCCATGAGTGTCTAGCTCAGACTGAGACATCTCATTCCAAGACATTTCTATTAACTCATCTAGCAGTTGCCCTGTCACTTCATCCAAATAGTCCTGCTGTGTGCCCAAAGAGTTTTAAAACCAGGTTATTATGGATATGTTCCCTTTGATTTTAGATATTATTTGGGCACAGCACAAATAACGTATATGTGAAAGAAGGGAATAAAGCTCAGAAACAAACAAATAGTCCTCAAGACACTGGTGAGCATTGATATGGAGCACTATATCTATCTCTGTCCACTGTAACCCGAAAAGCTGATGGTCTAGTTATCATGACCTAAAGAAATAGTCTAGAAAAAAAGAATGATGACAACAGTCTGCAACGATGGCAGCAGTCTGCCTCTATGGAAAGGAGAGGGACAAATTTCTCTGTTTGGTAAGGACAGGGGAGGTCACAGGCTTGGAAGGCACCTCTGAAAACTCAGGTGAGATACAAGGCTCATTATCTTAGTGGTAGAGCAAGAGAAGAATTGAACTTGATTGGCAGTGAGGAAGGGAAGAGTATTTATTATTGGCAGCTGTAGAAGGCTAAAAAAACCCCACATCAGGAACGCTTAATGCAGCCTTAAACTAGAAGACTTCTTGAGTTTCTTTCCAGTCCTTCTTTTTTGTGATTCTTTGAAATGTCTTCCAGATTGCTGGTCTGCCTTAATTTTATTTTTTGCTGACTTTCCTGATATTGTCATTTTTTTCTGTTTAGACTAATATATCCCAAAGGTGTCTTTTAACTAAAAATGCATATCTACAATCTTAAATACATCCAAGCCATGAAAATAGTCACTTCTTTTCCACTTCATGGACATTTCTGGCTCCGGCTAACTACTTCCTAAACACAACTAGTATTAATTTAGCATTTTACATGGAGGTTGTGTAAGGAAAGTGTTTGGAAAAAGAAAAGGTGTGGTCATTATCAGGCTTTCCTAAAGAGTTATTTAAAATACAAGTTATTAAAGGTATGGCAGACGATGTCTTAAATGATTAAGTTTGGGATAGAGGGATTTTAAGCATATGTATAAATTCTCTGTGTGTCTAATGTATATGTCAATTGAATTAAGGTTTAGCTCTGGGTTCTCTAAGAGACCCAGATGGTTGAAGTAGAGCTCAGTTGCACGTAGTTCTCCTCCCCATCTAAAAAAACATCTTTAGAGGACTTACTAAACTAAAAGTTGACATAAAAAAAATGCACTCTGTATGGTGGTTTAAAAGAGTGGATCTTCTATTTTTATTTTTAAATGCTTTTTTATGTGTAAAACAATTCTCATAGAAATCTTTCAAGAAACACTAAGCACAGAAACAGTAGGCCCTGATGCTCTCTGTCAAAAAAGAAAAAAAAGAAAAATAAACAAACAAAAAAAAAGAGGTGGGCAAAGAGCCTAAAGCCTTCTTCTGAAAGGAACTGGATAAAAAACCTTCATAGGAATCCGATTTTAAGGGAAGAGCTCACCCAATGAGTGAGTCAGGTGCTGAAGCATAGCCCAGGGGGCTGGGTTTTCCTTTAATTTTTTTGTTTGATTGGTTTTTTGTGCCCTGAAACTGAGGTCCAGCAAAGCTGTCTGGCTGATAAGGAAGACAATGGCATCATGGCTCTGTTCACCATGACAGTCAAGGTCAACTTCACCATCTTCTTCAGGACCAGACTGTCAGGTAACTAACTTCTCTGCTCAACCCCTTTAAGGCTTTGGACAACTGTATCAGTACAAACGAAAGAAATTGGGCCCCTGGGAGCCCAAAGGCTTGGAAGTGATGCTTGTTGGCATAATGGGATGTGGGAAACAATTTGCATTTGACACGGGTAGAAGGCATCTGTTTTTCGTTAATTGGGTAACAAGGCAGGGACAGCTATCGGATGTGCTAATTTGTTGGTCTGGCATGTGTTGAGATGGGGTACGGAGGATGTTACTTCCTAAGTAATTTCTGAGCCAAGGCTGTTTAGACAAGGAGAATTTTGATGGTTTTTAAGGTCACAGTGACCTAAATGGTGATGGTAATGTGGAAGTGATGTAAATACATGTGAGTCAGTGTTCAGCTAATGAAAATGGGTATTGTGAGATAGATGTCTCTTAACTGCTGTCAATGAATACATAAATCGAGTAGTTTAGGTGTTAAAAGGATATAGCTTGGTGAATTTTATTTTTATGACATTTTGAGTATGTTACTTAACTTGTTTTGCAGGCCAAGAAGGTGGAAAGTCTGAAAGGGATGGCAAACTCCCAGCAAGGTTTTGCCTTGTATAAGTGCTTCTTTCCTTTGATTAACAAAGAACACTAACTTTGCTCCTTGATTTCTATTTCAGTAACACTGTCATTTTTGTAATAATCTGAATGGGGCTAATGGTGAGCATATCTGTCAAAAATAGCAACTATTTAACGAAGCATCATTATGGGTATAGGATAATAACCTTCTACCTTCAGCAACACTCCAGCCCAGGCTTTAATTTCCCCTATTATGGGAGCTGGCTTAGATAGCGATTCATCTGACATGATTTAGATATTTGTGTTAAGAAGAAGTGAACTTCACTCTTACTTCATCAACAGTACTGACCATGGTGACTTACACCTTTTACATATGCAAAGAGTCCAGACTGACTGACCTATTTGCAGGTATTTGCACACACTTAAAAACTGTAACCATCCTATCCCTTTATTTCCTTTTGAGAAAATAAATGCACTAAGTTCTGCATTAAAATATCTCTGATTTATCAACATTTTTCTTGAAAATAGACAATATCTAGGAAAGCAAAAATGCAGTCATAATTGTGACTTAGCCTGAGTAGGCAATATAACATTGTACTGTATCTCTCCTAGGATTTCACAGGTGGTTTTGTGCATAGCAGCTCTAAATAGATTTAACTGGGTGAAAAGGTAACTCTGTTGCCAGACTATTTATATTTAATGATATCCATCAGAGTGGTGTCATTTTTCAAGATAACAAATAAACATAGTGACCACTAAATTTTTGGATTAAAATGGAAACCGAAGAACCTTTGTGGAAGTCCTTCAGCAGATATCATGCTTGACAGAGCTGATAGCTGAGATTTCACAATAAATCACAGATCTAGGTACTAGTCACAGTTTTACTAGCATTTTCCAGTATGACAATCATATAGGGTGGGGGCCTTGCATATCTAAAATGTTCACCTCTGTCAGGGCCCTAGGTACACTCACAGGCCTGAATTGCGCAAGCCTGGGACCTCCACCTTCTGATCACTGGTCCAGGAGCTCTGTTAAGCTCAGTGAAAGCATAGCCCAGCCTGGGCTGTGGTTGTCCTCAGCTCCTGGCTTGTTCTGCCCTCATGGAGAAGCCCTGCTTTGCTGCTCCCTGATGCCTTCATCCATGCTGGTCATGTCAAGCTCTGTACAGTCAATGGAGACAAACAGAGCATTATTAATCTTGCCCTTAAATCGACGTCTAAAGCAGTTCAGATGGACTGAGCTTTGTCATATATGATTATTTTTGCTCTACAGACTATTCAGATACAGCTGTAACTTTTGGCAGGTGGTAGTAGGTGAAATGCTTCCCACGTTTTGAAAATGGCCAGAGGATCAAATCAGCTACTGAATTCAACTCAATAAGTTCATTTTCATCAGGTGGGTCATGGTAACAGCCCAGGACTGTATTTTCAGTCCAATGGTGTTGTCAAGTATGATGTGTTTAGCATAAGCCACCACCAGAGAGAGAGGCTAAGAGCACGCACAAAGTCTGTTTCTATGATTGTGGCAGTCTTTCATCTGTGGGATCACATCCTTTAACAACTTGCATCTTAGCTTCACTCAATAACCGTGAAAACACATCCTTAGCCTGTTTGAATACCGAGTTTTTCAGCACATGGTCTCTCTCTCACCATGTGCCCTGTACTGCCTTGATTCTCAGCTGAGATTGTTTTAAAAATAAGGAGGTGATCCTCTTCCGATCAGATGTAGAGCTCAATAATGAGTGGAATCTGGGCAGGAGTCTAGCATGACTACAGACAACAACGAAGAGCAGTAGATGTGCAGGATATCCCCCCAGAGAGGAAGGAGAAGAGGTCAGAAATGATTAAATGATTCCTCCAAAATGTGCTTCACATGGCTAGTCAAAGTACTACGAAGCATCATGAGACATGGAAAAGGAAATGGACAAGATACAAAATACTTGGGAAAAAAACAAAAAAACCTCACTGACCTGGAGGCCACGAAAGCAAGCTGTTTACAACGTATTTGAAAGAGAGATCTGTTGACACGCAGTGGATACTGTGGCACGCTGCCTTTTATGTGCCACTTCCATGACAAATGCCTCCAGCCTTTGGACGGTTCCCAGCAAACACTCCGCCAGGAGGGGAAGGGAGAATGTGTGATGCTAAAAGCAAAGGACTAAACAATTGGAGGAAATGCCTTTGAGATAGCTCCTGGGGAGCGTGGCTATCTTCTTACCTAATAAAATTAATTTCCCTGGCCTACACAAGTTCACTGAGACTGCTTTTCTCCTGGCACTTTTCCATACTTTGGGACCAGTGTCTAAACGGTGCTGACACAACTGGTTTCCCAAAGAAAGCTCAAGCCTGCCTCCTGTCTTTCCTCAAAGAATTTCCTATTAAGTCAAAGAGAATCCAAGCCTGAAGTCCTTCCAAAAGTAGATGACCCAGGAAGCTGCTGTCACTAATGTACTCCAGCATCTGTAGCCGCTCATAAACCAAGGAGCCCTGTGGCTACAAGTCATGTCAGACAACACCGGTTTCCTTGCTTGAATGACTGGGTCTTCAGATACATCTGGGTCATCTGAAGGAAGCATTTTGATAGGACCTGGGAAAAAGATTTGAATTCACAGCAGAGTCAAACACGACCTACCCAATGGGAGTACTTCTGTGATTTGTTAAGCACGTAAGTCCATTGAGGACAGAGCCTTGCCTTTAATCAGACAGCCAGAATCTGGAATGAACTTCTACTAAAATGAAATTTTCATTCATTGGCCATTACTTTTGTGTATCAATTCAACCTCCAGTATATTGAATAAACATGGTCTGAATGTATGTCACGAACCTTTCTTGAAACCATCTAACGAAGACTGTTCCTAGCTTATGTTGAAGCAGTTTGTAAACAACAGGATCTGGGTTCTTCTCCTGCTGCCACCTTGAAACTATGAGCCATAGACTGACATCCAAGATGTTCTTGGAAAGGTCAAAACTCGTTACAGGAGTTTAACAAAATATGACTTAAATCCAGCTTTGAAAAACCATTGAAATGTTGCCTAGTTCTGTCCATTTGAGTTGGCAAAGACATGAACACACACAAATGCACGCTTCATAAAAATTGAGGCATGTAGAAAGGCTTATTCTTTACCAATGTCTTGACTGGGGAATGTTTCTAGTTTTCCTTCTCTCTCTGTATTTGTCATTTTCCCCAGAAAGTAATGGTTTACATTTGGAAGTCCATTAGATTTTGTATAGAGTTCATTCACTTATCAGTTGAGATATGCAGCTAACAGATAGCTTAAATCACTGAGTCACCATGCCCATGAAGATCATGGAAAGATTCAGAGGACTATGAAGTACTAACATCCTTCTCACAGTTTCTTAGATTATATTGCAGAAAGTCAGCTCCTCCAGGATATGGGAATGAGAAGTGACTGTAACGGCTGGGTACAAGGCTGGGATGAGTTCTAAGTTCAGCTGGCTACGATGTAGATAACTACAAATGACTACTTCATAGTCCACAGAGATAGGTAGGGTACAAAGTATGAGATTTACTCTATTTGGATAAAACAAATTGATCCTCAAACTCTCTACCTATTGATTATTTCTCTATTGAATACGATGTCTGTTTCAAATGCATCTATCTTGCATGCCGAATCTAAATATCATTTGGTGCACCTTGATCATGGCTGTAATTACAAAGAGCAGCTCAGTTCTTTCCACCCAGTAAGAGAAATGTTTGTAATTACTAACCCCAATTGTTAACGCTGTACTGCTCCATTACTGAACAAGCTGAGCTGCTTCTGCGACATATACTTGCTTTGAAGAGCAAGGTGATGGGAAAGTCAAATAGAGTATCTGAACTGAGAATTTGAGGCATATGGACTGTGTAACACAAGCTGTTTGCAGGATGTAAAAAAATTCATTCTAAACAGAAGTGACTGCTGAACCACAGCCAATTGCTGAAGTGAAATCTGCCTTGTTTGGGTTTAAACATGGAAGAAGAGCATTTGGAGATAAATGTGAAAAGACAGAGTTTTAGGAACCATGTATAAATGATATCTCCATCCTACCTCTGCACGTTCTCATACCCAAACAGTAAAGTCATTAATAAGAATATATAGGGTAACTAAATACCTACTCCTTCTGCCTTATCCTCCGGTGTGCAGGGAGGGGCAGGAGCTCCCTGGTCTCTCAGTCAAAGTGCCAATGCACCAAGGGGATAACTGGGAGGCAGCTGTGCCAGCTTGCACCCGCTGAACATCTGCCTCAGAGAAACACATCTAGGAATCCTTGAGGTCCATCTCACACACACACACCCCCATCCGACTTGCTTAACTGAGAAGTCTAAACATAATTTTTATGGCTGTACAGTCTGTCAGGAAAACCTCACGGCAGAAGAACTTGCAGGGCTGACAAGGGACTTTCAGCAGAGGAACTGATGAAGCCTTAGGGAGGTAATAAGTGGGCTCTCTGATGGCTAATGATCACTGAGTTCACCCTGTAGCCTTTCCTTAAGTGGCAGAAGATACCCCAAGCCCTACCTTCATCATCTGCCATTATTCTGGGATTATTCAAGATACGCTCTTACCCTCCTCACCCGTCATTCTCACTCCCAAAGGAGAGGTGTGATCCTTTTGCTTTGGGAAATATCCAACGTTTGGAAGCAATACTCATGTTTGAACTGATAACTGGAGAAAAACAAAAAAAAAAGCAACCAAACAAAAACCTCCCACAAGTTAACAGTTCCACCGTGTACTCATCTCAATCCTTTTGAACTTGGTTAATGTTAAACTCATTCCCTTTATGGACTCCGAATTTGTCACAGACTTATTTATGAAAACAGCAACCTGTCCTTCCTTTCCACAAGCCCATCTGCTGCTAGAGGCCAGGGACACAAGAATGGCTGTATGGGTTCGAACCACAGACCCACCCAGCCCAGTATCTTGTTTCCATAAATGACCAGTACCATTTCCAAATGCAGATGCCTCGGAAAGAGTGTAAGGATAGACGAAAGCACGTAGTGATAATTCTCCAAATATTCTCCCAACCTCCAAGAATTTACAGCTCAAGTGCTTCCTGAAATACAGGGGCTGTCTTTCTGCTTAATAACTCCCCATGGATGCTACTTCTGTGAACTCATCCAGTTCACCCCTGAGACCATGTCAACTTTGAGTATCCTAAACATCCCGTGGCGAGGAGTTCACATCTTAATTATACATTTCCCGCTCTCTGTGGGACTTAACCGTAGGTGTCCTTCCTCTCTATTCAGATAGTTAGCCAATAACTTTAATTCCTCGGGGATTTTGATGAACCTTGCCTGGAGCAGTTATTAGAAGACTTCAGAAACTGCTTGCAGGAATTGAAATCCTAATTATAGGAAAAATCAACAATGTGGATGGTATTCATGCCAGCAGATACAACCATCTCCATTGCAGACATCCCTGTCTGAGGTGATCACTCACAAAAGAGGCAGCAGAGCCTAGGACCTGCTGTCCTCACCTCCTCCTAAAGAAGGGGAGAAGATTCTTCATTAAAATGCCTTCTTCTATCCTTCAATTATGAAAGCAACCCAGGGTGATTGGCTCAGGTTAAGATGTTTAAAACTCAAGTAAATTCCACCGCAGATGTTTCCAGGCAATGATGACTGAGATTGCCCTGCTGTAACATGTTGAGAAAAGACCCCACAAATAAACCAAAAGCTCAAATCACAGAGTGTTTTAGGAAAGCAGTCATGTTTGATTAAAGTTTTGGAGTTCATGCAAATAAAATATTTCCTTTTCAAATCTACATCTACTGTTTGACCTTCTCTACTGGATAAAAGCAGGGGATCAGGCTAAATATGTACCTGCATGGTATAAATTCAGCTGCCACTTGCGGTCTTTCAACTCCTGCCATAGATGTCTGTGTGAGACTCGTCTGTCAGATCCCAGCAGTCCCCAGGCTTCGGCAATCGGACTGTTAGACAAGCAGGAAGGAGCACGTGGCTTTGAGCAAAAACGGCAGATAAACAGGGGTTGAGGAGATTTACACATGCTAATTCTTGGATAAACATCCTCATCTGGACTCCGGTCTATCAGTTACAAGCTGGAAACCCTGCCCTGCCTGTAGTTCAGGGTGAAGTTTCCCGCTCATGCCGACTCCTCCTAAGAGGAGTTGTCTCCACCGTCCTCATGCTTTTCCAGCTCAAGAATTAGCGTTAACCCCATTTCATTAGGAGGGAAAATGGGTCAGGGAACAGTTAACTCTGCAGTCCATCAGCAGCAGTGCTTTCTGAGCCCAGATTAGTGCTGTAAGACTGGGCTGCATGAGTGGTCTTGAAATATCGGTCCAGTTAAGCATATTTAGCAGAGATCATCCCCTTTTGTTTCTCCACAGCCAGACTCAGGTGTCCATGTTCATGCATGGCTATGAACTGTCAGTCATCCTGGCTGGGTTCATGGGGTCACAGAGCAAATATCAAGCTGCAGCTGCTTTGCACCTTCCCCAGCCTTTATTCTTAGTCTCTCTCCCCTCTCATGTCCCAACACACTGCCGGCATCTCCATCATGTTATCAGCCCTACCGTGCTCTTAAATACTTGAGAGATCAATACTAAAGCACCCCTTTGCTGTTTTTTTTATTTTAGCCTTTCTTGGCATCTGTTAAAAAAAATAAGAAACAAAAATAACTTTTAAGTGTGATGTCCTACATCCACCTTCAGGCAGTGGAATAACAACCAACGTTTAGTGCCAGTGCAGAAACAGCCCAGCAGCTTGTGTTGATTTCAGCTCAGATGGAAATCAGGTTGCTTGTTTTCTCTGAATATGGACTTGAGAATCTAACCTGAAGCAGGTCTTCGCTTCTAGAAAGTTGTCTTTCCTTTTCCAGGCTTGGGTTGAAAAATAACCCTCATGAAAGATTCTAGCTTGTGCCGTTTAGATAGTTTATTATGGTATGTCTTGAAGAAGAGATGTGTAGTCCTCTCCTGAGCATCCCAGGTGCTATACTGAGGATGAATATAAGTTACAGGATGCAGGACACACATCACATACTAATTCTTGAGCACACTGCAACTTAGAGTTACCGTGCTTTTGTCTCTTGCAGAGCTCAGATCGCTAACTGAACCCAAAACCTCAGGAAGGGGGCTAGTTACCAGGATTGCCATCTCCTCACAGCAGGCAAAGGATCAACTGAACTTCAGAGATTCATTAAAGGTGTCTGTACTAGCGAATGGAAGGGCTCAAGGTCCATTCTGTCACCCCAAGGACAAGTGGCACAGCAATTCTCACACCTGCAGAGTTGACCTCTCTTTCTTACCCCACAAAGAGGTCAGTTACGTCCATAGCAGAGAGTCCTTTGCCGGGGCTGGGTCCTGTATGGGGAAGTGTTAGCTGGCTCAAGCCAAAATTATGCCATATATTATTAATATAGAGAGAGTCAGAGAGCATGAGGGAAACAGGGGGACCATGAACTATTTAAAGGGATATTATGGCATTCCATTATGTCACACATGCCCCCCTCTTTCTGCCTAGATATATTAATTTATTTACACACACACGCACACATATGCAAGTATACATATACATTCATAATTACATGTATATTAAATATAACTGCAAATATAAAACATTCTGTGGGAACTGGGTGCACACACGTATAACATTATATTTATATATATATACACACACACACACATATGTATATATACACCCTCAGTAAGTTTGCAGATGACATCAAGTCAGGCCAGAGTGTTGATCTGCTTGAGGGTAGCAAGGTTCTGCAGAGACATCTGGACAGGCTGGATCGATGGGCTGAGGTCAATTGTATGAGGTTCAACAAGGCCAAGTGCTGGGTCCTGCACTTGGGTCACAACAACCCCATGCAACGCTACAGGGGAAAAGTGCCTGGAAAGCTGCCCAGCAGAAAAGGACCTGGGGGTATTGGTCTATAGCTGGCTGAATATGAGCTGAATATGTGCCCAGGTGGCCAAGGAAGGCCAATGGCATCCTGGCTTGTATCAGAAAGAGTGTGGCCAGCAGGACCAGGGCAGTCATCCTTCCCCTGTACTCGGCACTGGTGAGGCTGCACCTCGAGTGCTGTGTTCAGCTTTGGGCCCCTCACTGCAAGAAGGACATTGAGGTGCTGGAGCGTGGCCAGAGAAGGGCAACGAAGCTGGGGAAGGGTCTGGAGCACAAGTGCTGTGAGGAGCGGCTGAGGGACCTGGGGTTGTTCAGCCTGGAGAAGAGGAGGCTGAGGGGAGACCTTATCGCCCTCTACAACTGCCTGAGAGGAGGTTGTAGTGAGGTGGGGTTGGTCTCTTCTCCCAAGTAACAAGCGATAGGACGAGAGGCAATGGCCTGAAATTGCTCCAGGGGAGGTTTAGATTGGATATTAGGAAAAACTTCTTCACGGAGAGGGTTGTCAAGCACTGGAACAGGCTGCCCAGGGCAGTGGTGGAGTCCCCATCCCTGGAGGTATTTAAAAGATGTGTAGATGTGGCACTTTGTGACATGGTTTATTGGTGGACTTGGCAGTGCTAGGTTAATGGTTGGACTTGATGATCTTAAAGGTCTTTTTCAACCTAAATAACTCTATGATTCTATAATTCTGTATGTATATACACACACATAAATGCACATACACGTGTTGACACTAAATTTTATGCTTTTTGTAATAGCTAAATCTCAGCCATAAATGTTATTTGAAGTAATAGTCCAGTTTGGCTATGACCGAACAAACTTTTTATCCTGCAAGAAAGGGAAGAAAAAAGGCCCTATTCTGTTAAAAAATAAATAAACCAAATGCACCAAAACTTATGGGTGAAAAGTCACGATGAGGGAGGAAGAGGATTTGGAACTAAGCCTGCCTACATGACACAGATTAGCAGGTATCTTTGATAAACAGGAGCATACAGTGCCAAAGTGACCTCTCCTGGGCTTTAACGCAATGCCGGCCGGGCACGGTGCCCTCCTGTTGGGCTGCTCTGCTCTTGCGATGCTCACTGGGAGCCAGCGATGCTCAGATCCATCCTCTGTGCAAGTCAGCAAAGGTGATTTTGGAGAGTAGCCCTCTCTGCATTGCTTTAAGCAGCACAAGGAGGCTCTGTGGGCTCCTGCCCACAGCAGGGGTTCCGGGCTGGTTCCTCCCCACCTCCTCCCTCAGTGCAGCAGCACAGGGTCTGCCAGGCAGCAAAACTTATTTTGCTGTCCTGCAGCTGTGCTTCTCGTCCTTTCCTATGCCTTCCTGATCAAGGTCATGGGGAGATGATAATAGCTGTATCGCAGGAAACACAGCCACGCTTTGCCTTTTCCTCCCTTCTTGGGAGCTGGGGGGTGCGGCCGTGGTTGAAATGATAAATAGGCACACCGGGCAGCCTCCCACTTTGACTTGGATTCTGCGGAAAGGCTGGGGCAGAGCCAGGAACACTGCAAAATGCTTTAACTTCTCTGAGAGGAGAAGGGCATGAAGGTGGGAGAGGAAGGACATGTTTGAAATCACACACCACCACTGTTTTCTGCTCTCATCACTGGTGCAACCCTTGAACACCCATAGCTCAGGGCCCTGCTCAGGCATGAAGCATGTGCTGCTCCTCCCCTTCTGGAGGCTGCAGAAGTCCCTCAGCCCAAGGGCATAGGATTTACGAGGCTGATTGATTATGAACTGAGTTTCATGGCAGGCCCAAGGTGATGTTGGTGTAGATGTCATTCCTCCCTCTGCAAGCAGCTTGCCTTGCCAAGCAGCATAAGGGCAGATGTGAAAGACGTGCAGGAGAGCCAAGTCATGATGCAAGAGGCATGCCTGTGTGGTGCCAGCCAGAGCCCAGAGCTGCTGCCTCCCTCTGTGCCATGCACTGAAGAGCTGACCTTAAAAAATGCTGCATTGTTCCTCCTCGGAGAGAGACTGGTGTCTCCCAGAAGGATCCTGGCACCTCACAGAGGAAGATGCCGGCGCTTGCATTGAAAAGCTGCACCTCTGGCACCCTCTTTCAGGTCTCTGAGAAGTGCAGAGCACCCCAGGGACTGGACGTTCATTCCAGATGATTGAGAAATGGATTCAGAGGAATCATCACGAGCCAGAAGGGTTTGAGTAAACATGGTATCAGAAGACACCAGCTTTTTCCACCTGCCCCCACCCTTTGCTGACAGCCCGCAGCCATGTCACCTCGGGGAATGGTGTCCAGATGCATCCTCCTTACCCAGGAATAACAAACACCTCCGAGGCAGTCTCTTCTCGAGCCCTACAAGGGCAATTCCTCGTGTGAGTGTGTGTTTCCCTGCTTGACTCATTTCCTGTTTTGCTCAGACGGAAGAGAGGCACCTGGTGACCAGCAAGTGCCAAAAGTTGCATCTTTGGGGTTTGGGGGAGGGTGTGGGGAGGGTTACTGGGTTCTCTGGATCACCAGACCTCTCCGCTTGCCAGGAAAAACACCACCTGATCTACTGGCAAGTGGGGCAGATGCTCAGAGGTTTGCAGCTCTTTGCAACCTGCTGGCGTGTGTCCTAACCTCTGCGGTCTCTGGAAGCCTTAGACCCGAGGTTCATGCTCCAGATTGCGCGATAGGATGACATCTGTCACACCGCGGGGTGGGATGGCACCCTGGACCCCCTCCCCAGCCCATACGGCGGTGGGAGGAGGCGACTGGGAAACCCGCCAGCCAGAGGTGCGTTATCCCCCCCAGCCCTCTGGCAATTAGGGTTAACGTCCCAGAGCAGGAGAGAGTAGCACCATGACGTGAATCCTCAAATCAAGGACCATGGTGAGGAGCATATGGTGGCAGATAACAGGATGAGTTTTATGCTCAGTATGGGGGGTGTCACGGACCTCCTGCTGCAGCAGGGACAGGCAGGAGGGAGGCAATTTCTTCTCCTTTCCTTCTGCAGTGACAGGTGCTACAGTCACAGCTGGCATCGTCCCTGACCCTTCGCGGACACGCCGGAGGAGGAACAATCTCCAGAGAAAAAAGCGTCACAAAATAGCTTCCTCTCCTTTTCCATCTGTTATAAAAATACCCCCCGGCAGTGCTGGTGGACTCAGTTTGAATACCCATATGAGGAGCCAGGGGAAAGGCAGAATTAGACAGGATGGCTGTTATTAAAAGGCTGTCCCACCATGTGACTCCGAGCAAACATTCTCCAAGCCTCCCAAATAACAAGAGGCTGTTAGTGCCAGCTAATTAGCAGCAAGCTAATGGGTCGGTTGCTGGAGCCCCTGGCTGCAAGTAAATTAAGTAAGAACAAAGGAAATGAAATCTACTGAAGAGAAAAGTTATTGGGGGTGGTAGCACAGGACAGTTCCAGGAATAAACTTAATAGGCTTAGTAGTATTTAGGTGTAACTAACAAGAGCACAGGTTCACATGCTGCTTGTTAATTTATTCCATCCTCTTGACTGAAGGCAAAGAGAAGGGACAGAAAATGAAGAAATCCATGGAGTGGAAGAAAAGCAAACATCAAAATGCCTTCAAAGGGAAGATAAGCTGTTTCAAGCAGCCTTTAGATATTTACCCCCGAACAGGTCTTCAGGAAAAAGCGAAGCAAGACTGAAAGGGAAGTAGGCTATCAACGTGGACACAACTTGAGGAGTCAAAAGGTATGGAGTCAGCCTTTGAGTCTACTTTCCCTGCCTGCAAACCTTAGACCTAATCTACCCTATGCCTTTGCCACCTTCTGCTCCTGTCCAGCCTCCTTGCAGAGACCACTTCCATGTATTTCAGCAGACAGTCTGACCATTGCAATTGCTCCCTTGGGGAAAGTTTTTCTGTAATCTCATTTAGTTTGAAGCTGGCATTTTCAGGTGGATTTCTTTCCCCCTTCTTACCACATGTGTGCTTCAAACTACAAAAGAGGCTTTCTTCTTCCTGACTTGATTTTTTTCCTAATCATCGCCAGTCTTTTTTATTCATAATTAATAAACAGTCTTCTTGAGACCATTAGCCTTTGGAAAGCATTGTCACAGGGAGACCAAGGCCCAAATTTTTTAAGCAACTGGACCTCCTCACTCCCCCTGACCTCCAGGAGACCTTGATGTCTAAATACTCCTTAGAGTCTGGGCCTGACAGCTCCACAGGGGCTTCCAAGTCTGAGGATGTGAGGTTAGATCCATGAATCCTCCCTCCCTTTTAGCCCCTGTGCAACGTGGGACTTCAAACCTGGAGTCTTTATTTTTTTCATGATTCTTGTCCTTGCTCAGGCCCAGAAAGAAATGATACTGCAGAGATTGCACAGGCAGCAGTAGTGCGCTACCTATGCTTCGAATCAGTAGGGCTTTCTTCCAGATTCTCTTATTTCAGCGACCACGTATCAAAGTAAAATCTTGTACAATGTATTTAGCTGAATTTTAGCTGAACTTTCTCTAGTTGCAAAATCAGGGTGAATTGTCCTCTTGCATCTCGTAGAAGAAAAACAAAGGTCCATTTCTGCTGCAAGGTCTCTTCAGAGTGAAAACTGCCTTGAAAAACTGCAAATTTTCAGCCCAGGTTGCACAGTTAAACGAATGATAAACCACAAGGGAAAGGTGGAATTTACAATTTGGGTATTAGGTTGCTTATAGCAACAATGATGTTAATAATACTAGTAAAAATATATGGGCAGGTATAAATTCATGAAGAATAGAAAGATATTTACGTGCTTTGGTCAGGGACAGAACCCGTGATTACGTCCAGTGGCCTAATGAGTTCACAGCTCATGGCTCAGCTATAGTACCTGTCCATGTGCATAGTCTTCAGATGTATGATGTGCTCTGGCTTAGCTAACCCTTAATGGGAAAGAGGTGAGCTTTGACCTTGCAGTTGGGGTGGGCAAAGACCATGTTCACACAACCATGTAACAGATGACAGTTTTAAGCCACGTTATCTTGATGGTGTGTTTGAGCTCCACCTCCTCACGGTGAAACGCACTGCTGTAGGTATGCGTGGTTACACTCAGTCATTCTGATCTGAGAAGGTGGGGAACTGAAACCACTTTTGGCAACAAGAAGTCACTAAATCTGAATGATTTCAGCCTTGTTTCTCAGTTCAGCTGACATCCCAGCCATGGGGCCTGTGGTTACATGATCAACCCAGAGAGAACACTAACTTCGCCCTTTTCTATTTTATGGGAACACAGGAAATTCCTTCTTGCACGTCATTAGCAAGGTCCCAGTTGGAGGACCTTCGCTGGTGGTACGAACCAAAGAGTTAGAAGTGACCTGCTGAGACTTTCCTGCAACAGTTGATGCTGGTTACAAGTCATTTTTTGGGTTTTGGCTGGAACCTGCAGTGTTTATAAAACAGACAGCTTGCAAAAAGCAGATAGATAGTTAGTAGATAGTAGGTTACTGAGGCCACCTCGATAGGCCTACTTAAGTCTCATAGGCTTCATTCTTAGTTCTTACTTTTAATTTCTGTGCATCCCCTGTCATTTCCTCAGGGTCAGGTTGGGTTCAGTCCTATCTGACCACCAGACCATTTGCTGATTTCAACCTGAATGACAAGAAACCTCTTGTAAGAGGTGTGAATCTCATGGACTCTGTGGACTCAGATCCCAGTGAATCAGCTCTGTGTAGTAGTGACCTCCTTAGGCATAATCTATGATGATGAAAAATATTTTTTCTCAACTTGTGATGTTCTGTGTGCTGAGTACATCTTGGTTTTTTTACCCTGGTTCATAGCCCTCTTTTGCTCAAATAGGACAGAGGATGGACTGGAGGTGAAGATTCACCTAAACTTGGTTCACCTAAGCACTGACATGGCAGACTTCACAACATACCGTATAAGTGTGTTGTTATTAAATGATTTTACAGAGGGAATTCAACAGGAAGAGGGGGACATGCAGCCTGAGGATGTTAGACAGATGATCTCTGAAGTTAGCGTTTACAACCAAAGAGGTGGCAGTCTGCAGATGTTCGTCACAGCTCTCCAGCTCTAGGTTCCTAACTCATAGCACAGCTACGTCAGGGGTTATCAAGCACATCTTGGTTTTCTTCAGCCCAGTATCAATAGGATTAGTTTAAGTCACCAATGAAACTAGTTTAAGCACATCTGCTTGACTTTACACTCACATAACCCATTAGATTATCACTGTAAGAGAGGTATTGGTTAAATGCATTGGATGGAAATGGTCATCTTAAATCATTACAACTGGCTCCACACCTCATCTAAACCTTCAGGACACAACAGATTTCTCTGCTTTCAGAGATGGTAGGAACTTCAGCTCTTCTCCCTGGAGTCTTCCTGATGTATTGGGTAAAGGCATTGGTAGGTTTGGGGGTTAGGAGGCCTTGTATTTGTTTCAGTTTTATTGGTGTGAGAGCTTACTAGAGGGAAAACCAAAATCAGAAATACTTATCTATCACTTATCATTCCAACAGTCAGTGAAGATCCCCAGGATCTCCACAAAGACAGATCATTCTGTTCTGATGTCCACACATGGATTCGGGTAGTTCTCCTTAGTCATCCAAGCTGGGAAGCATTGCCCTGTCTACTTAATTTCTCAAAGAAAAACATTTCTTTTAAAAGATCCCTCATTCTGTCCTGATTTGTGCTGTTTTAATTCTGGGGGGAACCCCTGGAGTCGGTTTTCTGTCCATGGTTAAAGCTATTAATCACTCTGCCACAGCTTTTCTGCGGGCAAATGGCTGAGAGCTAGAGACTTGCAAATAGACAAACAAAATAGCACAGCAGTCATGGAAAGCTCTCCCAGGTGATCCTGAAAAGTGCAAGACCGGAGGGATTCACCTCTGGTACCTATAAGCAAAGTTTGTTGGGCAGGGACAACATTGCAATGAAAAAGAAGCCAAGTCAGGGTGGGCTCTGAAGTTTGAAGACAGCTTCCCCACAGGGTCTTGTATAGATAAAGCCATACCCCGTGCTGTTATGCAAGTTTCAGCACGCCCTGCTCATCTGTGATAATTTCCTTACTGATTTAAGACGTCGACTTTCTTTCTGCCCTGACCTGCCTGCCAAAAATGGACAGCGGTATGGGTGTCCAAGAAGACAAAATTACACAACAGGTTGTTCCCCTGCATTGTAATACATACGCTACATCACATTTTTCTTTCTCCACTGCTCCCAGGTGACAAAGGCTCCCTCTTTGCAAGCTGCAAAGCAGCCCCTGTTCAGGAATGTCATTACTAGAGGGGCTTTAAAATAAAGCAGGGCACACAAAAATGTGATGACTTGTCAAAAATGCAGGCTGCAAGGTGTTTAAGGCATGAATTTCCTCTTAATGAAGCCTCGCTGAGGGAATATTGCATTCAGCCTAGAGTGCGAGCGATGATGTATCACAAATTTATGGTTGTCCCCTGGTGTTTCCCAGAGTGAGGAAGGGGGCATGAAAATAGCCACACAAGGAAGGGCTTGTAAAACCACCACCATTCAAGCCGTCGCTTGGCCCCAGGCCATATCTGTCAGGGGTTTTCAGAGCACTGGGGTGCAGCACAGCTCAGCAGGACCACCGATTAGGTGCAAAACCTGTGTGGATTTCCCCTTTGGGTGGGCAGTCCACAGTTGTTTTGCGTGGGTAAGACGTTGCAGGGGGTTAAACATCGTCATGGGCTGCATTGAAAAGGAGCATGAAGGAATGCACTGAGACAAGTTGTCTGTCAGAAAGTTGCCTCCCCCAATCCCAATAGTCACATTCATCTACTTCTACCCCAAAATAAATGGCCTGTTACTTCCATCTGAAACGGAGCAGAGGTGATGGCTTCAGCTATGGGGGATGTGAAGTCTTCCCCTCTCTGTAGATGCGCTAAGCAATGGTCTGTTTGAGTAGGAAGAGTAAGCCAGTCATCGTCTGTCACTGGGGCTGGTTCATGTGTATATCGGGCATCCTACAAGGTCCATCACCCGAGTGGCCTGACTTGAGAGCGGGACACCTTTTCCTACCTTGTTCCTTTTAGCATCCCTCCACCAGGGATACCATCCACCATCCCTGGCCAGGTAAGGGTGTCTTGGAAAGCCAAATTCAAGTGTGAGGGAAACACTGGCTCGTGCAAAATTTCCTCAATGCACAGGTAGATACAAGGTGGGTGTTTCTATTGCTTGAGTGAGCAGGAATTCATTCACATATGGCCATTTCAGCTGAGAGGGACATGGCCTGGCAGTGGTCAAGCTTGGATCAGATGCAGTATTGATTCCCACAGTCCCTGCAGCCGGACACCAACCTCAGGTAGGGTTGTGGCCTCTCTTCTGCTCCGTGCTCCACACACCACTCACAGATGTTCCTTTGTTTTGACAATTGGTCTTATTGCATGTGAGGGGTTTTACAGAGCAGGAGAAAGGCTGCGTTTATGGGAAGAGAAGGCGAGAAGTGTTTGCTTTGGCAGAGCCCTGAACACAAAGGAGTTGCTCTAGAAGATACCTGCTGCTTTGCCACCATCATGCAATAAGTTATTCCCCATGCATCCCTTCTGGAATAACCCTTGACAGCAAGATAGGACGCAGGATGGTAGAGAAAAGAAGTCAAATTTTGCAGGCTTCAGAAAGCTGGCGTCCTTCCCACCGCCTCACCAGTGACTTCCAAAGTTGTGTGAGGTCAGAGCTGGGACTAGCACTGATAAGGATGTGAGTGAACTTGTCTGGGCAGGTGGAGCGCAGAGATTGATTTTCTTTGGGTTGCATTTTCTAACTGGCTGCGTTTCACCGCTGACGTCCCTCAGGAAGCGGAGTGTACACATTGGACTATGTTCAGCACCCTTTGGCGTCAGCAAAGTTGCAATAGGGACAACTTTGGCCCCCGTAATGCTAAAAGTGGCTCCGCAGCCTGTTTCTTTGACTACTAAATCACCTTTCTTTCCATTTCATTCTTCTTTAAGGGGGCAAAGCTGTCTTGTGGTGCCTGGAAGTGTGAGACCATCACGGGAGATACAGGTCATTGCAGAAAGGAATATTGTATCTCTATTTTACCTAGAGGCATGGCGAGGTGAAGCAGGTCACACAGCAGGTCACTGGGATTAGAATTCATGTCTCTTGACTCCCAGCCCAAAACTTAATTTGGAGTCAAATTTGACTTGACAGTATCCTTTTAAGCCTGGAATTTTACAGGCTATAAAAGTAAAATGATCAGTTCTAACTAGAGCACCTTACTGACTTTAACAAATGAAAAAAAGGAAGAAGAAGAAAAAAAAAAGAATAACATAAATGTATTCAGTTAATGGATTGATCTCAATCCAAAGACAGAAAAAGGGAGGAAAAAAACCCAAACCTACAGAACATTTTTAATTGGAAGTCGGACTTTTATCTTTCATGATTCCCAATGATTTGAGATCTTTCGCAGGTAATTTGAAACAGCTGACATTTTCCCTACATGAAAGAATAAACATTTAATTTGCACTGCCGATTTGGGAGGAAGAATTCTAATCCTATTTGCTCAGCCTCAGCAGAAGCACAGCCGAATGCAAGACCTGCTGTAATTACTGCCTCGGTGCTACATACGGCGCAAGTAATTCAATTAGGAATCCCAATGGGGAGGATCAGGCAAAAACAATACAAACTCAATATTTAGCAAATGGGTTTTAAGTCCCATCCACTCTTATGGGTCAGTGGTTCCAATGTGGCAAAGGCCAACAGCGTCAGAAGGTCGGTTCCTGGAGGTGTCTGGGATTGATGGCTTCCATAAAGACAAGCCGGTGGTCCCTCCTAGATGGATGCCTGTCATGTCCAAACCACCACTGCTCTTTTGGAGCTACTAGTCATCTCTTTGGCAGCCTCTGTGGAGAAGTCAAGGGTTAAATGTGTTTCTGAGAAAAGCAAAACCTTTCTTATCTGAAAGTGGCCCATATGGAAGAGCCAACAGGCAAGACATAGGCCAAATCTACAAAATTCATGGTTCTGTGGCCTTGTTATTAGATAATATGTCCTTCTTCTACCTCTCTAACCCACCTTTTTTTGGCTAATTTTTATCACGATGTTTGTTTCTAACACGGTTTTGAGATCAATTGGGAATGGAGGGATGGCAAAAATGATCAGAGATTTAGAAAAAATGCGATGATCAAGACTGAAGGAAATAATTCTTCATTCTGGAAGTAAAAAGATGGAGGGCAAAGCAAAAAATTATCTTATAGATGTTTCTGCAAAGAGGACGTGGACAGGTGATGTCCTCTGAGTGGGAAAAGCAGAAGAATACTTCTTCCAGGGAAATAATAAAATAATTGGGACAGGATTTCTTTGTGCTACTGAAGATAGTCACAGAAGCAGAGTACGTTATCCCGACATGGACATTTAAAATGGGTCCAGTGAACCCTAGTTTAAAAATGCGTGTTTGTCTCGATTAACTGCAAAGGGAGCCCAGGGTGGACAAGTTCATCTGTAGATGTTTAAACAGCACAAGTTTACAGACAAGTGACACGAATCTTGTCCTTGGGAAAACTTTCTAGTGACAACAGTAATACAGTGGAAGGATACGTCACTTTGGAGAAGACATGGAGCCTTTGTTATTAGAGTTTTAAATACAAGTTACATAAATATTTACTGGGGTAAAATTTCTATATTTGATTCTGCCCTTGGGTGAGGTACGGATTATGATCTTTGAGACCTCAGGTGGTTTTCTGAACCATCTTCCTGCAGGTGGCGATATGGACTCTGCCAAAGAGGAAGGTTCAGAGGTACTCCTCCAAGGTTGGCAGGAATTACAGAGCTATGAGCAGAGATGTTGTTTGACATCTAACAGAGCAGAGACTTACTGCCACAGTCCTTTTGTGGGATCCTAGATGAGTCTTCAGGGGCCTGATTCAGTTGCTCACCCATAGGGCCATCTGAGATGTCCTCAGGTAGCCTGGCTGGTCACCAGCTCTTGAAGGTCTTCCATTGGCCCTGTGTCAGGTCTGTCAGCAATTTTTGCATGTCAAAGATACCTGAAGGAACCCAGCTGGCTGCTGTTATCCACACTCTGACAACTGAAACAAGCTGCTTCTTCTACAGTCAAGAAGAGACGGTATTTCCAGTGAGCGTTGCTCTCCACGTACTCAGTCAATCACCTGCTGAAGCTGTCTCTTGCTCTCCATGGACTGTTGGTTTAATAAAAAATTATCTTGCCCTGTGGCTGAGTTGGCAGACATGCAGAAAACACACAAACCCAAATATTCCCCTTTCTACCCGAAATGGGATATTTCTTCTACAATGCACAATTTTTGTTCGGTTCAGAACAAGCATGGAAAATCAAACAGGATCTGTGTTTCGGAGAAGTGTGTCTGATTCCCATTGCTTTTTAATGACCTGAAATTTTTCATCTGCCGGACATCCTCATGATGTCACTGTCTCCATAACAGCGAACTGACATCAACTGTGGGAGGATGATGGCTGAAGTCAGGTTTGGGATTTGTAGGTGATAGCTTTTAAAAAGCAATCAAACAGAAAAATGAAAACCACGGACCATAAGTCAAATGATACGTATGTGCAGAATGATTCATAATTCATGTAAATTAAAGTCCCAACTGAATGGCCATCTTGGATGTTATGGAAAAATAATTTCTGCCTAGGGTGAGTATGCAATATAAAGAAAGTGTGGAAGAAGAGAACTGAAATCAGCATAGCCTTTTTCCAGACAGGTTGCTAAACCACATCACAGTCTCTAGAGTAGAGGCAAGAGTTGGGTAAGGGCCTTTAGAAACTCAGTGTGATGCAATAGCATCTTTCCTTCTACCCTTAAATATCTGGTAAAGATCACAGCTCCAAAACACAATGATGCAGGTAAAATGTAAACCTTCAGTACATTCATTTCATTGTGGTTCCTGCTTTCCATTCTAGTGCTCCTCGGTTATCTTTTGAGTTGTCGAAGGGATTTCCAGGCATCCGTTTGCCTCCAGACCAGTTTCCATGATCACAAGAACCTCAGTTTTGCTTAAATATCACCAGTGATCTTGGAGACGCAACTGAGATTCAGTCTGGTATCGATACCTTGTTTGATCTTTGTTCCCTAACTTCTGATATTTTTTATTCCTCTGGTTATCTCTGTGCTGGTTTGGTGATCTTCCCAAGGCAGTGACACCCAGCACATGGACATACAGACACAGACTGGATCACATCCCCCGGGTATCAGCACCCACATCAACCACCCATTGCTAGAGATTGGCTCCACCCATGCTGCTGTCTGCATCTGCCTTTTCACTCCTCTGTCCTCTGTGTGCTCGGATTTGCTCCTGAGAAGGGAGCCTGACACTGACTCTGTGATTACCCCAGAAAAGAAGGGTTTAGTTGCACCTAAATCGGTGCAAAGTTATTTTTTTCTTTTATGTTCTGTTACATTCACAGTGGAGGAGGGGAGTGGGAGTGGTGGGTTTTTTTCAAGTACAAAACAAAGCTTATAGAACTGGAGTGAGGGGATGCAGGGCAAAGGAAGGGCAATAAAGAGTGGGATACTATTTAAAGTTGACTTAAAAATGAGTTGTTAATTTTTTTTCTTGCTGAAAAAAACCCACTACCTTAAAAATAATTCTTAGGCTGAAAGTGAAGGAAGTGATTTTATTCCATACCTAAGCCAGCTGGTAGGTTTTTGTTTTTAATTATATGTCAAAACATTTAAAACAAAAATTTTAAATGCTTGATATCTAAAAGACTTCAAAAAATATTTCAGATTTTCCCCTTCATTCATGTAAGTGTACATAGAGAAGATACTTTCTGTAAGTTAAGTCATGTAAGGAGAGGTGTGTGGCTCCTCTCTGGAGCCACAGCAGTTGGGCACACACCTTGCCATAGCTCCAGACACATCAGGGACATCCCAGCCACCCAGCCATGCACAAACACCAGTCATCTCCAAAGACACCCTGGACCCAACAGCCACAAAAAGGAGTTCCAGTCTCTTCTCACGTACCCCATATCGCACTCTCCCTGCATGATGTGATGCTATTTCTGGCCTCACAGTGCTGACAGGGAGAAAGGTTACAGGAGGAATAAGAGACGGAGGAGAACCAACATCACCTTTG
>VYZW01024354.1:37157-99308 GCA_013401315.1 Balaeniceps rex | reverse complement strand
AGGTCCGCCGGGGCGGCCGGGGCTCGGCCGGGCCGGTCGGGGCCATCTTCCCCGTGGGGCGGCCCGTCGGGCCGTCGGCCGGGGCCTGCGGCTGAGAGCGCTGGTAAGCAGCTCGGCGATGGGAGCAGTGAGTGCAGATCGCTTTGGTTTGGGATTTGAATTATGGAGGTAAAATCCTTCTGTCAAAGCCAGGAGACAGTTGGTCTTAGGTTGACATCCTATCTGTGATCTGATTGGCTCCCCATCTCCTGCTCTTGGCCATTTATAATTGCCTCTGATGTAATGGTACAACAATCCTGATGAGCTCATAAACTTTTACACTCGGCTTTTCTGCCAGCCCCGGACCCACGGCAGCCCTGCCGCTTCGCTCGCTGCCTCCTCGTCCCCCCCGGTCGCCGGAACCGGCCGTGACCTTGAGGCGGTTGGGTGGCAGCCCCGCATCGGCGGGAGCGGAGCCCCAGACAGCCTGCCCTTGTTGCATTGTGCCCGAAACAAAAGAGGAGGCGATGGCATTTTGTTTGTACCTTGGGTTTATTTTGCTTGTGATGTTTTATGCAGCCTGGAATAGAGTCTGTGTTGTCGGAACAGTGGCAGGGCTGCTCTGCACAATGGGCTTGCTGTTTATTTTGGTTATGTGACTTTCCCTTCGGTATAAATGATTTCTTTGATGCATCTGAGGATGCGTTTGTTCCTGGCTAATTTTGGCCCTTTTCAAAACCGGGGCTGTTTGGATTCTTTATTAGATGGAGAATGTGGGGGTTTCTAGGGGTATGTTACAGTCTTAAGATGAAAAAAAAAACGAACCACCGCCAAAACCAAACAACAAAACAATCAAAACCAAACTTGTAGCCAAAGCCCCAAAAATGGTGAATTACCAATTTACGTTCAACAGAGCTTTAGTGTAGGACAGGCCTGAGCCTCTAGCTGTACATCTTGGGGCACGTTTTCACTTACTTTGAGCGAGCACCGATGTGTCTCCTTCCCCCCATAAATAAAGGGACATATTACAGACGTTCAGATGCTGCTTCTGGTCAGGCTCAACAGTGTCACAACTCTTTGCTTTTCAGAGGAGCGCAACTAGGAAGAATGAGCCTGAGAATTCAGTTTATTGTTGTACGTGTAGAATTACCTGTTTGCTGGAAATACGGATGCAGAGGAGAAAGCGGTACCAGCGTACGCATCAGACATTTTAGATACAGGGAAAAGAGGTGCTGGTACCTTGGAAAGCTTGATTAAAACCGGGTTACTTTCTGTTTAGACATGCATCTCCAAGGCCTGTCGCGGCCTCGTGCGCGACTGACAGACTTCCCTTTTCATTCTGTGTACTTTGCTCTAACTTCAGGCCCTGGGTCGGAGACATTTGATGCCGCGTAGTGTGACATGCAGCCTCCAGAGTTTCCCTTCTTGCTCGGTACTTCTCTTGCGTCGATCTGAAAACTGTTTAATTTTTGTTCCTTGATTACCGAAGGCAACGTCTCCTGCAGCGTCTTGAATTACTTAATTGTCTTTTCTGTCAGATTGAAATAGTAGCGCTCTCTAAGAGAGCGGATGTTATCTCTGCTGTGGTCATCAAACTGTCCAACGGTAACTGGGAGCGAGTATTCGATTATCCTCAGTGAAGGCTTCAGCTCCTCAGGAATACATCCATGTATACCTGCAATATGTTCAGACAAATGTCACGGACGCAAGGGTGTTTACTTGAAGGTACTTTTTGTACCCTGAAAAATTTCAATTTAGATAAAATGTGTGCTAAAATATGGTGTCAGATTGAACTTTTCAAGCAGGCATTTTACTACAGCACATAACTGACAAAAGCGTACTTCTGTCAGTATTCTGATATGAATTTCTAAAAGAAGCTTATTTTGTCTTGGAAAATGAATTTAACTTGATTCCACGAGCTGCTGATGTATAGCGTATTAGTAATACCTGAGTAACTAGTCCCATCAACTGGAATTACTAATGAATAGTTCTGAGAATTAGTTGAACTTTAGGTAGTACAAATAGTGTATATAAAAAGTAAACCAACAACCCCCCCCATCCCAAAAACCAAACAACCCCCCCAAAATCCTTTTGGTGCCAAGGATTATTGGACTCAAACTGACAATTCCTTTTTTTTTTTTTTTTCCTGCTGGAAAACGAAACGAACAGACTTACCTAGCATGATGAAAGAAGCTTCCACATGTCATCTGTGCTGCCCAGAAGAAATGGTTGATTAATAATAATACTCCAGTCCTAAATTACAGCCTCCTTTTGCTGTGTATTCTGTTAAATTCCCTGGATTGGGAGAATTTAAAGCTTTGTGTCTTTTCTTTGTCTTGTACAGTGATGAACAGAGCGGGTACTTTACCACCTAACTTCTAAGAAACTCTGGGAGAGCGAGAGGAAAATGTAATTCATCTGACCAAACACTAGAAAGAGAAGCATCTCTTGGTGCAGGCTTGGAGAAGATGATGTGGGAAGAAGTGTGGGGTTCCTCCACTCGGGAATCCTTGGGATAGTAAACCTGAGGGTTTTGGGATGGGAAGCAGGACTACGCAGAAAAGAGAAGTGCCTTTAATTCTTGATGCTTTTTAGGATTTATGAATGATGCCATAGTTTCACCACATTGCTCATCAAGAAAGGGAAAGTAATTTCTGGCGTGAAAGTTGTTTTGGTGGAATATTTCCTGTAATAAAATGAGAGCGTAGTCACTTGCACAGAGGTAGACTCCAGCCTGTAGCCCTCACGGACACCTCCGCTCGCCGGCCGGTCCCGGGAAGGTGGTGCTGAGTGGGAGCCCCTGTGAAGGCAGGCGCGCTCTGCATTTGTCAGGACTGCGATAGAGGACTTCGCAATTCTTTTTTTTTTTTTTTCCTGATGACCTTTATAGCTGGGAAATGTGGAGTAGGATCAAGAGAATCAGAATGGCTGTTTTACAGTGTGTGGGATGAGAAATCTGTGGTTTTTCTGTGGGAACGACTTGTAAGAAACCAGGCCAGGGATCTTAGTTTTCAATTTTTCCAGCTCTATCATGTATTTGTTTCCACCCCCCTTCCCCTCAGAGCGTGTAGCGGTTCTTAATAATACGCTGGCTTTCCCAGTGCCTTGGGACTTAAGTGAAACTGCTTAAGAGAAAGGACTTCCCTCCCTTTAATAGGTGGGCATTTCCCGTGGTACACGCTTTCGCTACGACGAACGACGTCTCCTGTAACGGGAGATGTCTTTGGATCGCATTAAACATTGACGTGTTGGATAACCTCCCCATGGGTGCATGGGCATCTCTAGGCCTCTGTTGTAAGTTCAGCGAAGGCAGTTTAAAAATCGTATGTAAATAATAAAATGCTTTTGGGCCTGTTGCCATACAATAGCTATTTTTTGTTGACTTAGATCTCAACTTTAGTAGCAAGTGAGGCATGAAAAATGTTGTTGGAAATATGTTTTTTAAACTAAATTGGCACCAAATGGCTCTGCGCTGCCAATGAGCTGTGATATCTTGGAATCGGAAATTGAGACCTGGCTCCTGTTGGCTTGTGTCGCAGGGTTTTTCCTTGCTTAGCATTGTAATGTTAGGAGCCCTTGAATTGCTCGCGAGGTGTAGTACGCACTAGATCTTTCCAACAAAAAGGAGAGCGGTACATCTTCTCTTTCCGGGGTAGGGTTCACCTCCGAATGAGTGATTTTAGGTCTTATCTGTTTTAGAAAAGGTAGGAAAATTGTGCTAGTTTAATTTTGTTGTTAAGACCTGGTTAATTCTGGTGTGGACACTGAAGGTTTTGCTGGCTTACCTTTTTGAATAGCCTGTGCTAGTCTGAAGTAAACTGGGGGTTGCCTGATTCTCAAAATCTCCTGTTTTCTGACATACCATCTCCTTGATGCTCGGTTTTGAGGTGACCAGTGTTTCCAGGCAGGATATGTGTAGGATACAGGACAATAAACCCCAATTCTGACTCTCAGCTGGAGCTTTTTTCCCCTGCCCTTATCACCGCCAGTTTACTGGGAACCCTGGGACAAACCACAGGATTGTTCTGTAGTGGTTTTTTTTCCTTGGTGAAATGGGTTAGCAAGGCTTGCCTACCTGCCTTTTACAAAGTATATATGAAATGCTCTGTCAGTCCTTATTTATTATCTGGGCTAGGGGAGGGTTTCTACATATGGTATCTCTTGTAATCATGTAGTTGGTTGCAAGACAGAAATGTGATTTCTGGAAGGTTGTAGGTTTGACTTTTNGGTTTTTTTTTTTTTTTTTTTTTTGGCTAGAATACTTACTGGTTTCCTAAAACTGTCTGTCCAGTTTAATTCCTTTTACCTGCTCCAGCTTCCGTTTCCTGAAGCGACTGCTCAACAAACAGGCAGAACCTCTTCCCTGTTCTGAAATAATACTAGAAACTGGGGTTGGGGGAAGCACGAGAATCAAATGTTCTGTGCTGTAGCTGTGTCTTGCTGTTCTCATAAGCTTGGTTTATCCATAATACTTTGGGGTTTTTTCTGTAGTCTTATTTGAGAACATTGGTCAACGAATACTACGTTACGGAAGTATTACACAAGACCCTGTTAAGGGTCTTACATGAAGACCGTATTAAAAAACCCAGCAGCTTTCCTTCAGAGAGAAACTGATGTCTAAAATTAGGCTAAATAGTGCAGCTGTTTGTTTTATCTGTTACCTCATATGCGACTTTTCCACCATTTTTCTTCCTGCTCTTTTCAAAGGAACACCACCAACTTGGAAATCCAGTTTTTACCCTATGAATCTGAATCTGTGATCTTGGTAATTAAAATATTAGAGGAGAAAGATGCCCTTTCCAGTTTTTACTCTGTGTATTTGAAATTCTTTGTCTAGTCAGTTTGGTTTCTTTTTTGAATTGCAACTCCTGTGTGATGGATTGCTCTGGGGAAAAGCTCATCAGCATGCCATTGCCCAATTCCTGCCAAGAATGTTTGAAACTCTCAAGTAGCAGCAGTAGCAAAGCAGAAACTGAAGGCAGGCAAGCGTAATTGCGGAGGGGGGGAATGAAAAAGATAAGCTTGTCAGTATTTAGCATTGCTGTTACGGTTACTCGCTTTTTCTTCTGGAAGGGTCCTTAAACCATCAGCAGGGATGCAAAATGATATATCCCCTTTTGTTCTGGTAGAAAAAATAAAGGAAACCTTTTTCCTGGGAAAAAAAATGTTTTTGAGGAGAAGTCCTGCAAAAGTTTTTCTGTCATGTGCTGATTTCAAGAAGTTCAACCTTTAATTTGTCTGGAGGTTATGCATGGGCAGTGGTAAAACTATACGGGATGTCTGTTAGCCAAAGCCATAAATCTCCAGCTAGAAGTGAATGACAGGTGGGATTGGAGGAAAAAAAAAGCAGTTTTCTTTGGCACGCTGGACCAAAACTGACATGCGTTCTGTCTGGGTCCCTGCTGTCCGCCTGTTCCTGGATGACATGAGAGGAGTTGATGCCTTTTTGTTTTTCGTTTTAGTGGCCGGAAAAGCAGAGAAGTTGGTCACCTGAAGAGAGACCACGTGTACTTTCTGTGGGCTCAGGAAGACCATGCTGTGTTTATAAATTGATTCCAGTAGAATTCCAGTCATGAAGTTAATGTTATCTCTGCTGTATTGAGTGTATGCTTGTGATTCTTAAGGCTGAAATTCTGTAGAAACGAGGTTTCAGGCGGTCTTTTGTTTCGCCCTGGTACGCAGAGGAGGAACGCGAGGTCTTAAGTTCTTACGATGACTGTTTTTCAGCAGAAGCAGCTGAGATGCTGATGTGGGAACTTGCCAAGGTGAGGCACTAGGGCTGGGACAGGGCGGGGAGTGGAATATAGGTCTTCTGAGTCTCATCCTGTGCTGTAAGTGTGAGACCATCTTTCCTCCCTAGTATATGGTTTTAGCTGAATATATTGTTAAGACCCTTTTAATGGAGTTCTGTGCTCAAAGAAGCAGCACCCAAGCCTGCCCTTGGAGGCTCGTAGAACGAAAGAAACAGGGCTGGAACAGGAGGAGCTGCTTCTCTCAGGACTGAGCTCATGTACATATTTTACCAGTTCCTGTAGTGTCTTAATCAGATGATAATATGTATTAACATATGGATGAGGGAGGGGTTCCCATTTCTTACTCTTCCTCTGTGCACCTGCACTCCCAGTGTTATAACTCAGCAGTTCGGTCGTGCAACTTGAGCATTTTTGAGGTTTTTTGGACTACCTCGAGAAGAGCATTCCCAGGTTTGCCATGGTGTGCCTTCTGGAGTATTTCTGAGTTTAAGTGACAGCTCAGTGAGTATTTACACAACGTAGGCATGAGCTTTCTGTAGTGAAATGTAAAGGATGCTACATAATGATAGGTAAACTTCATAAAAGCTACTTCAGAATTTCTCAGCAAATTATTTTTTTGCTTTATATGTTCAGAGTAAAATGATAACTGTAGCTAGAATCTAATTTCTAATCATGTTCTTTTTTATTTTTTTGGGAGAAAAAAGGGCCAGAAGTGGGTAGGAGCAAATAAAGAAGGGGATCGGCTCATTCTGTAAATACTCATGGTAAAGAAATTTCTTCATGGGAGGGTGAGAGTGTGGAGATAGAGAGTGTACGTGTTAATTCCTATGAAATTCCCGTGAAAAATCAGTTTGTGTAAATAACTCCGAAAAAGCTACTGCTCCGTTACAGTTATTGGCATTTCATGCGATAACCAGCATGTCATGATTTCCTTAAGTTAGCCATAGTAATTGAAAACTCTTTCAAGGACAAATTCAATCGCTACTAACTTTTTCCTTTCTTTTTTCCCCCTTTTTTTCTTTTTGTTAAACTTGAGCAACTTCCTCTTTCTCCTGGATAATTAATATTATGCCCAAACTGTCCCAAGAAGCTGCAAGTTAGACGTGGGGAGTAGTTTTTAGAGAAGCTGTGGGGGACCCTGACGTATCCGCTCTGCATGGAGCAGACCCCCGCTGCTCGCTCCTGCTTTGGGCTTGCCCCGTGTTTTGTGGGTACGTTTGGCCGTGTGGTGACCCGGAGGGGACCGAAGAACACTTACGTTGTTGGTGGGATGTGATGGTGACATCCTGGATGTGGCTGGGAGCAGAAAGCGTTTCGGTGGTCACCGATGTCAGACCGTGGCCTAAGGTAGCCGTGACTTTCCATCCTGAGAGGTTCTGTGACTCTTCTCAAAGAGAGATTCTTGAAGTTTGGAGGACTCTGGAATTTCCCCCGGGGAGAATTACTCGGTTAAACAAGTACTTTCCCCCCCCTCCACTCACTTGTGAAATTTCATTCAGGTTTGACTAAGAGAAACCCTGAAAATTACCATTTCCCTTCTGATGTCAGCACCGTTCTGGCACCCTGCCTGTGAATAACAGAACAGGAATGTTTTAAAACCTGCACTCAGGCCACAGCCGCAGCTGCAGCTACACCTCCAGACACCGTGGTGGGAGACCTGCTCTGCCCCGGCCAGGGCTGAGGTTGGGGATAACATGGCCAGCTCAAATTGTCGACAGCGGGTTTGTACTTTCTTAACGCTTTTAGTGTCCAGAGCGGTAGTTTCAGCAGCGTGAATAAGGTCTGAGAAGCACGAGGCGCAGAAGAGGGAGGGTACCTGCTCTGAAAATGGCCATTCTGGTTTGGGTTTGCGGCACTGAATTTGATCTTTTTGGTGAGTTGAACGTGCAGCGTAGTCTCTGCTGCCTGCAAAATCTTGCTATCGGTTTGTTGCCTGTGTTATCTGTGTAGGTGACTGTATTTTTCTCATTGGAGCAGAGGTCTGGATCTGAATTCGAAAGGTCATCTAGCCTGCTGTCCTGCTTCAGGGCAGGATCGGCTATACCTGAGAACAGGGCAAACAGCGACGAATGCAATGGAGCTGCCTCAGTCTGTTTCACTGCTTTGCTACCCTTAGCATTGGACATTAGGAAAAATATTCCAACTCAGATCATCTTAATTGAGTATCTGTTGTTGTCCTAGTCTCTCTAGGTATGGAGAACAGGGGCAAACGTGTATGGTAACCTGCTCTTAAATGTGTAGCTTTCTTCCCATCCCCTATTTCCTCGAGATAAACTTGCTAGTTAAATTGCAAAATGTCTCCCTTTACTTCCAGATTACTGTGCTCGCTGGGGATTGTGTTGAAGGGATTGGACTGTCCTGCTCTGCCACCTGAACTTCTTCTAGGGTCCCGGAGCTGGCCAGGCTCACTCTGTACTTCTCTGTTTGGGATCCTTCCTGTAGGCTTGTTTGGAGTTTTGTACTTCATAACAGTTTGATGATGGATTTAAAGTCCAAATGACTGTAGGACTATGCACCCTGTACAAGTTTAGGAGGAGAATCTGGTATTCATTAACTGTATGTAAATAATTAAACCAGTGCCAGACTAGAGGTGGTCTTCCCTCAGACATACTGCTTGTGAAATGGTTTGAAGAGAAGTTCTTACCTCTGTGCAGACGATACATTGAAACGGTGGAAGTGCTGGAATTAGTTAAAACTTGAATTTTATTCCGCCCCCCCCCCCCTTAAATTCAGTATCTCTGACTTCGGAGCTGGCGTTGCTAATCGAGGAAAAAGCTTCCCATTCAAGGCCAGTGCACTGAGCGTGATCATGTGTTCCCAGAAACTGCCTTTTTGTTGTGCTGTGGCTGCACGTGTTGTGTCGGTGGTCTAAGGAGCACTGGAGTCCTGCCCTTTGGACTGGGGTAGCTGTGTGGGTGGGGGGTTTATTTTATTAACCCCCCCCCTCCAAACTCATTTGCTTACTGTTGCGTGGGGGGCTTGTGGTAACTGTAGTGCTTTGGATCCCCTGGAGAGGATTCAGGGCAGCTGCTGCATATAACAGATTTGAAGATTTTTTTGTTTGTTTGTTTAAATTGTGTGTGGATAATTGGACAGTATTGTGATAGGAAGCATTTAAGCATCAAAGTATCTCCTAACCTTTCAGTTTATCGTGATGTACCAGCGAGGCTAGTATGAGCAGTTCTCCACCTCTTGGAAGCCTTTCCTTGCCTCCGCACCCTGCAACTGGGTGCGTGGGAAATCTTCAAAAGCCATATCTCTCAAAATCAAGGTTAATGCTGTAACTGCTAGATCATACTTTCTCTCTGGACATGGGGTTACACCTGGAACAGCTTGCTTTGGTTTTATGAAAAATCATCTCACTGGAAATGTCGTTTCTAGCTGCCTGTGGGCAGAACGCGGCTCCTCTGGAACAGGGCATGTTAGTGGGGTTTTGAGTGTGCTAATCCTGGATGGGGTTCATAATAGAAATGGCATAAAAAACATTCTTCTTCAGCTCATGCTCTGGAGGAGAAGCAAAATGCCTGGCTATCTGCTATCTACTCTTGGATGTGCAGAAGAGACCGACAGCCCTATCCCAAATTATCCTACCTGCCTGTACTTTACAGATATTTCTAAAGCGCCTTCTCTGGCCTTCCTATTCGGTTCACAAGGCGTGACAGCGTTGCAAAAGCTTGTTTCCACGTTAATTGTGATTGATTACCTTGCAATCTAGGACAAGATTTCCTTTGAAAAGCTATATGCTGATTTGGTGTCAGGAATTAAAATCAGATGAAGTGATTAGTGTTCTATGAAATACCCCAGTGCAATTGAGTGCTTCTCGGCTTTCAACTGTGTTTTGGCCCGTGAGGTAAGGGTTAACTTACCTCCCTTCTCCTTCTCTGGAGCAAGGTGCTAAATCTGTTGTCCGCACGCTCAGGCGAATAACTCATTAGGCGTATTGTATCAGGAGATTGTGGTATAATTTGCTGCTGAGCTTCAGAGTGTAGATTTACTGGCTTTAATGATGAATGCAGAGTGTGTTGAAAGTGCACTGTGTCAAGGCAACAGTGATACTTGTACTGAGCGGCGACCATGTATTAAGGTTAGCTTTAAATCTGATCACTCTATAAATGGCAATAAACTGTTCAGAGTTGTCACTGCTGTCAAGGTACAGTCGTGTCTCATCTTCCTTTTCTCATATGAGTTGTCTTGCAGTTTCTTGTTATACCTGTTCCTGAAACCAGTGAAGACTTTGCAGCGTTGGCTGTTCCTCCTCCCCCCATGGCATTGGCACAGTTGGGAATTTCTGTATCTTCTCACCAGCTGCCAGCACACACTCCTTTCAACTTGCTAAGCAACTCTCCACGTTGCTCATTTTGCTTTAAAAGAAAGCTAGATTTTTCTAGGCGTAGATGGAATAAAAGCCCAAGGACAGAAGCGAGCGTGGGGCGGTGGACCCAGGCCTCAAAAATCACTATAACCAAGGGCTGGTGGGCTTTTTTTTTTTCAAATTATTATTATTTTTAAATAACAGTGACCTCGTGTCACTGCGGGGCTGGGATTTGTACTAGGTTTGCCAATGCAACGAACCTGAATTACGACAGTGTTGGCTTGATGAAGGCTCTAGTAGTGTGTCTTTACTGCTGTCTGTGAGCTGGCTTGGCTGCAGCTCTGAATTTCTTGCCTACGTAGTCTGTTCATCTCCCCCAACCTCCGCTCCTCTTACCAACGCTGGCATGACAGCAGCTCTGCTTTCTGGATGCAAATAGATCATTTGGGTATAAATACTGGAGATTGGTTGTTGCTTGCTATAAAGTTACTGAGTGCATCCTTGGTAAATGCAGATGGTAACTTGTCATTACTGCAATTTTAAATATTTTTGGTTCCATGGAACCAAAGTGGAGTCTTGAAGGCTGGATTTTAAGGCTAAAATAAGAGGAGGCTCAATAAAATCTGCAAAAATAGCGCCCAAATTTGTCAGCTGCTGTCATGAGAAGGGAAATAACTTTTCTTCTTCCTATTAGCAAAACAGAGCTTTGTTACCTTGTTTTGTGTTGGATATAAAATACTGCGGGAGGGGTCAGGAGGGACGGACAGGGTTTAAGGTGTACTAAGTTGCTTCCTAACGACGTGACACTAGGTCTAATGCCAGTGCAATACAAAATGTGCTGCTAACATCAGCTGCTACCCCGTAACTGTAACTGAGGGATGTTTGAGATAGTTTTGAAGTAATTAGCAGATCATTACCCCAGCGCTCCTGGCTGGCATAAGGGTGTGCCTTTGGGCAGTTACAGCTGGCTGATCCGCATTACCCCCTCGCAAAGCAGAGGTGATGTCCACCACTGAACCGGGAGTTTGAATTCAAGGTCTGGGGGGCAAGGGTGATGGAGCACGGAGTTTTATGCTAACTTAAACTGAGAATGCCTGTCTCTTCCACAGATTTCATTCCAAAACTCAGATTTCTTGGATTATTTTGACCTTCCTTTATGTTGCATTATACACACTTTTAAATAAATTCAGTTACTCTACACAGGCTCTCCCTTGCTTCTGCAATGCTGAAACGTGGCTTGGAGAAACTACAGGCCCCGACATGCAGCTCTTATTAAAGCAGGCAGCTGCTCTGGACAAGATGGAGCTCTGCACACTGAGATGAGGTAGCCTCCGACAGCTGTACCTCTCTCTTACGATGAGCATGGCTGCGTCCTCCTCCGTCTTAGTGTTGTGTGTGTAGGAGAGTTAGGACCGTGGATGGAGACCCGTGGTGCTTTGGAGCCCTGACCTGATCCTGAGATGCTTCTCGGGTATGCCCTTACCACCCCGGTGTGGTAAGATGTCATGGGCATTTGCCTGTCGAGTTGAGTCTGTTCAGCCACCATTTATTCTGGTGTAAAATGAGACAAATTTGCAAAGTGATGAGATATTCAAATACAGATTGAGCTTTCAGACAGACACAAGTGGGTAGAAACCTGCAGTGCTGCATTTTACAGGTGAAGAGCTAGCAAGAAGTTGTTTTTAGAAAGCTAGGAGGCTATGCTGGAGGTGCTTTATCAACTCTTAAATGTGTACCAGGACCCATCGGATTTCGGTGCAGAAAGGGCTTTTAATGAATTGATAAAACTAACTTTGTTCGAGAAAGTAAACCCTAGTGAGCCTCTTGCATTGGGTCTTCCTTCAGGCCTAAAGTTTTGGAAAACGTCCACCGTGTTCAGTAGAAAAAGACATCTGTCCATGAGATCAGTTTTGCTTGTTTGAAAGGAAACGGGGGTTACAGAGAATTAGCTGGATGACTGAAGTTTGCCACAGGTCACAGTTGTCTGAACGTATTTGCGGGGCTTCTGGAGCCCTTTCAGGTTTTCAATGGTGCTTAGTGCAAATATTTTGCATCTTGCTAGCGATCTGGAACAGCTGCTCTCTTACTGATCGAAATTAGATCACTTAAGTAGTGGTGACACTTAGAATAATTTTGCTCTTCCATCCTAGCCCTTCCTCCTCTTGTTTTTTTTATGGCTTGCTCTTGGCCCGGTCCCATTTCTGTGGTACAACATGAGCTTGCTTGCTCCTTCTAGTGTGTAAGTAGGCCTGGAACGAAAATGCTGTAATGAGACACTTAACCGTCTTTTTGTTGACTTGCCTCCAGTTCATTAGAGCAGACGTAGGAGGTTGGCTAAACTTAAAGCCTGATTTAATATTCAGGAAGGAAGTTTCTTTCCATCTTAAAAGGAGCACCACCTCATTACAACTATCACATGTTCCTTGGGATCATCACCCATGGAGCTCAGCTGCAGCTTTCTTTACATCTTGGTGTTGCTTAGATGTTGGGAGGAGTCAGCAGCGGCACTTTGGAAATTTGGGGCGAGTTGGCTGAATAGTGTGCTTCTAAAGTGAGTTGAAGTCTGAGAGTGAGGGGATAGCTAGTTACCTAATTATTTGGCTAGGAGGAAATGATATTTTTGTGCTTAAATATAAGTTGGCATTATTGGAGATGTTTGAGATCACACTGCCCATCTAAATAGCAAACTGTGCAATCTGACTCCCAAGTACCTGTGAAATGTCTGAAAATTTCACTAGTCTCCAGCTGTTGCGAAAGAATCGTAATCCTTTGTTAATTTTGACTGCATTTAATTCGGTAAATAGTGTTTGTCACAGTCTCTTGCCATGTTAAAATAACCACGTAGGTAACTGTCGGCTCCTGCTTCCACTTCAGCGTCTGGTTGATAAAGAAGGAACCGATCACCCAGCCAAGTCATCCGGGCTGGGCGGGGTTGTCAGATAGGGACCGCAGGGAGCGAGAGCGAGCTGTGCCTCGGCCTAGGCTTGGGCTGTTCTCTTCCCTGCCATGCAGAGCCCCTGCAAAGGCATTACATTACCATATTTTGAAACAACGTGGATGTTTAGTCATGTCATTGGTGTCGTGCTGGCAAAAGAGAGGTGGAGGGAGAGGGAAATTAATCCTCTGGTTGTTGCCTAATTTTCAGGTGGTAGGGGATCCCTTGTGCTGTTTCCACAAGGGTGTGGACGGTGCCTGCAGACAGGAGAGGTGTCCGTGAAGAACCTGCCATCATGTTGCTTGTGCATCTCAGGAGGACGAGGGTCCTGTGTGAGCCTGGCTGTGGGCAAGGTTTGGCCCGGTGCTAACTTGGCGTAAAAACAAAGCAGAGTTTCCCCCTCTCCCAGGTCAGCCCACCTCAGTGTTTACAGCATAAATCTTAACTTGAGGTCCTTTTGTACTACAGCTTTTCACAAGTCCAGAAAAAAGTCCTGTTAATGTGAGCATGCATCTGCCTTTGAGTAGATCTGAAGATTGCAGAAAACCAGTTGCGTGTCATCTTTGGATATGATAGCAGTTGAAATACTGTATCGAGGGTCCTGAGAGATACCTAAATAACGTGGTGTGATAAGCAGCGTGGCCATGTGTCAGAGAGAACATCTGACTGAAGAAAGGAACTGAAATCCAGAGCCTCGATAAGCTGGATTTGTTGAATTTGTTAAGGAGGGCTTAAAGTCAGGCTGGAAAGGGAAGATGAGATCAACAAATGCACTTTGTTTAAAACACAGGCAGGCTTGGCACCTTTGCGCCCTCCACCTTTTAAAAAAATAGAAAAAACCCAGAATCCTGCTCGTGCTTGGGCATGAACGCTGTACTCCTGTCGGGTTATTTTCAGTGAGGGTTTGAGGTGGGGCTCTCGTTTCACTTCCCCACCAGATCACCTTCTTCTGATTGACTTCTTTCAGGAATAAAATGTTCCATAATGATACATCCTGTAAGCAAAACTCTGGTCAGTTTTAATCAATTTGAAGAGTATTAGTAAGAGTGGTGCTTAGGAAAGTCCTCTGAGATGTGTGGACTGGCCTCTTGCTGAGAAATGTTAATAGGGTAATTACTGAATTGTGTTTAGCCAGGAAGATATAGTTCACAGTATAGCTGCTTGGAGAAAACTTACTCATCTTTTTTCCACTGGTAAAACTTAGTATCCTGGATTTACAGAAAATCTCCCCAAAGGGACTGGTGTAATAAATGTATAATCAAGGAAAGGAGCAACATTTAACAGGGCTGATTTTAAGTTTACAGGAGCTCCAAATAACTCTTGGTTAGAAGCAGGTGACCAAAGTAATTTAGAAAATGTCCCGTTTTCCTTTTATGTGTAGCATTAACTTATTCTGAGGTCTGTGTGTTAGCAGACGATTAAGAGGAATAGAAAGTGTCTTCAGTCAAACTCTGACCTACTGGAAAAAGTCAGAAGAAAAACCAGGCTCCCTCTAGTTGCAGAACTGAAACTATTGAGCAGAGGTAAGTTATCTGAACACTTTGGCAACCTATAATTCAATCTGCATTGGCCATTGATGATGAGATGATATAATGACACATTGCCTCTCAGTTATGTATTAAAATCTAAATTAGACTCTAGGATTTGTGGGGGCGAGATGGGGAGTCGTCTTTTTCTGTAGCTTACATAAAAATTGATTTGTCCTGCAAGTTTCCAAAGGGTGACTGTTTGTAACCCTGAAACCAATCCTGTACTATATTCCAAAAGTCACGTTTTGGTACCCCAGGCTTATGGGTGTGAGGCAGAGGAACCCAGCCTGCTTTGTTACTGCAGTGAGGTGTAGGAGCATGTAGGGAACCTCGAAGCAGAGCTAACTGTCACTGTAGGGCAGACACGGGGCATTTGTTTGCTGGTGCTGGCCCGATACTTGCAGGAATCGTACTGCCTCGCAGAAGTGTTGGCTTTGGTCTCCTATGGAGTGCTCGTTTCCCAAAGTGATTGGTATTGCTCTGGAGGGGCAAGGAAAGCAACTGGTGGGTGCCGAGCAGTGCCAGCGCAGGCTTGGTGTGTTGTCCTGCTTATGCCGGGGGACTGAAGGAAGCTGGTGGATTTCTCAAGTTTAAAAGAGGGAGGGGAAAAGAAAAAAAGGAAGTGCACGTTTCTATGATGACGTTCTCAGTAAAACACACTTGTCGTTTAAACTGTCCTGGAGAAACATTTGATACGCATCCATATAGTGTTTACTGCGGGGTTTTCTAGGTGTTTTGTCTTTTGGGGGCATCTTCATCTACTACAGGAGGCTTTTTCTTTTTATCTTAACTTTAATTTCCCTTCAGCCTCTTCCATCTCTCTTTAAAAGCAGACCACCATAGGAAGAGAGGCAATGAAGCATGACCCAGTGCGCTGGCCCTTCAGAAGGCTATAAAAGGCAGCAAGTTCAGGCTGGGATATTGACCTTAGCACAGCCAGTTGCACCTTAAATAGATCAGATGAAAGTGTTCCTCACTGGAAAATGAACCGTGTTTGCTCGCGAATGAGGACGGTTGTTAGTTTGTGCTCGTTTCTCAGCTTGAACTCTCTAGACTGGCTGTGGAGGAACTGGAGACCCTTATGTGTGGAGCTTCAGGAGATGCGGACGGGCATGAAAGTGTCTGAAGTGCAAACTTGAGGCATGAGAGCGACCTGCGGCTGAAAGCATCTTGTTTGCTGAAGCATCTTGTGTTGCCCATTGGATGTTGTTGTGTTCCATCCTCCCCGTTAGTTCTGTTTTGTCAGTGACATCATGGCGTTGCCGTGGTTGGATGATGTCACAAGGGAGTAGCCGCCTGCTTGCCTTGGTCTTTCAGTCGTGCATCGTCACAGCTTGGCTGGTCTTGGTGGGTGTGTGAGGCTTCGTGCCAGCTTGGGGCAATCGCTCCCATGGCTTCCAGGTTTGCTCGCGAGTACCGTCGCACCGGGTGGAGGCATGATCACACCTACTGTAGAGTAATACTGGTGAGTGTGCGGAAAATTGGGTTTGTCTTGATCAAGGCACTGACGCCTTGATGCTGCAGGCAGCGTAACTCTCGTGGTGCCCTTTGAACTTGAAAATATGGCAGAGGCTTAGTTTAGGGGGAGGGCTCAGAGGCTGGAGGTCAAATCCCTCATCCCTGGAGGCAGTGTGGATGCGGCATGTTAATGGTGTTGGATGTTGGGACCTCCAAGACCTTACCCAGCCTTGGTGTCTCGTGGCAGCCTGAGCTACGGTAGCTCCAGAGGATGTGGAGCATACTAGGAATGGCAAAGGTCGGTGCAGCCTCTCCACTTTGATTAGGGTCGCTTTTTAGAAACATTAATGCTCAGTTGATAAAGCCTCTTGGCAGCCTTGTGATCAAGACAAAATATTTTTTCCTGAGTGATTCTCCATTTGCCGTGGCTCTCATGTGGAGATTCCTCTGCCTGCCTTGGCATGGTTGGTGTTTCTCAAAGAGGTGGAAAGCCCTGGGAAATGGGCAGGGAAAGCTGCTGCTGTTGAACCCAGGTCTTTTCTGTGAGCTGCTGTAGGTGTTACCAGGCTGTTAAGCTGATGCTGCTGTCTCTGATTTTCTGCTTTGTACAGCTTGTTGATTTTGATAGAAATGGCACAGAAAGGTTGGGGGGGAGCATGAGTGGTTTTATTTTCTTGCCTGGTTTCAGTGATTAAATCCAATATGACTATGATCCCAGCTGACTAATTCTTAGGGAAAATGATTCTCCTTTCCCAGCATTGTCCATCACTAACACAATTTTTATAGCCAACCTGATAATCTGCTTTGTAACTTCACTGGCTGCAGAGACTGCTTGCCCTTGCCTTTGGGTAACGAGGGGTTGGCGACACGAGGAAAGAGCGTGCTCTTCTACCAAGACCTAGTTTCTTCACTTCAGTAAGATCCCATCCAGATTCAGCCTCAGGGAGGTGAGCAGTTCATTCTCTGAGCCTGCGGGACGGTGTTAACCAGCGCTGGCGCTGGTCAGCATCTTCTCAGCTTGGCAACTTCCAGGCCTCCGGGGTTTGGTGGTCCCCATCCTCCGGCCAGCCTGACGATGGTAGGGGAGCAGCTGCCACCTCTCGCTGAATTCGCAGGGCCCGGTCGGTCGGGCTCGTCTTTGTACCGGCGCTCAGCAGCCAAACAATAGTTTGTGCTCGCAGGGCCATGTGGCGAGTCACGTGCGTGGTGCTGTTTCTGCCGGGGTCCTTGCCCATCTGTTCTCGGCTCTTTCTGGGTTATCAGGCGCGGGTCCAAGTCCTCGCAGGCAGCCAGCTCCATGGCCAGAGATTACAAGCACTAACCTTCCTGGCAGGAGTGGTGTGGCTTTGCTTTTATGCAGATTAGCCATGTGCTTCTCACTTCAAGGCGTTCCACAGGAAAAGACGTTTCCTGTGTTTGGTTCTTGGTGGGCGGCTCCGGCGCGTTGTACCGGCCGGGGCCGAGCCTGTACGCGTCGAGCGGGCTTGGGAGAGGGATTACGGCGTGCTGCCCCCCCTTCCCCTTCCACCTCCACTGCTACGTCACCACAACACAACCACACGCGCGCTCATACTGTTGGTGTCATTCATTCAGTGCCAAGATTGCTTTAAAAAATTCCCTTGGCCCCAGTTCAAACAGGAGTACAGCTGGGATGTGTTAGATTTTAGGCAGTCTGCCCTCAATTTGAGATGAGTTATAAATAGCAGTGCCGACTTCCTTAACTACCACTCTCCGAGGTAAAATGCAGGTTAATTACTGTGGGAATCAATTAGGGCTTCTCTCGGTTAAACAGCCAGTGATGCTTTTTTTTATTTTTTATCACAAAAAATGGACAACAGATCTGGTCAGGAAAAGATCTCAAATCCAAGGTGAGAGCTTAGGGCTTTTTAAATTATTTTTTTGGCCTTTTTATTTTTTGGGGGGGTGGCTGAGGAAACCAGTTGTGGCCAATACCCACATTTGCCAATAATTGAATGATGCTGATTTGAAACTGGAGAGTTCAGTGAATGACTCTCCTTCCTTTTCTTCCTCTGGCGTAATAAAATACAAATATGTAATAAGGTAATCAGGGAAAGTCAAAATTGCATTTTTCCATACAGCTGCGGAGGGTTTGGCTCTTGCTTCTGAAGTGGGATTTGCCTCTTCCCTTTACTTGTTTTCCTGCTGGGACCATTAAGCAAGTCCCCTCCAATTTAACCAAACTGTTGTTTTGAGAGGCCAGATTTCTCTTCTACCGGACAAAATCTGAAAAGAATTGTTTGTGAAATCCTCTCGTCTGCTTAGAAGTTTTTTGTTTTTTTTTTTAGGAAAGCTCCGGCGTTGTTTTTGAAGAATAGCTGGTTTTCACGGTGCTGTTTCATTTTAGGGGTCTGACATCCTTTACATTACACATACTGATTTGGAGAGCTTTTGAACTCAGCAATTTAAGCTCGCTTTGGGCTTGCTGTTACAAGCTCTTAGTCTAGAAATATCTTAAATTTTCTCGAAAGCTCAGCAGTTTCTCTGGAGCACCGGCTTAGGGTCGCTTTCATTACACATCGTACCAAACCACTTTGCTTTTGAAAGTTTGACTGGCGACAGGACTATGTTTTGCCAAGTTTTGGTGCTTAACAGTGTTATAGAACAGCAGAGATACCGACATTGAAGGGAGAATAGAAGCAATTTCTATGAATGCAAGGAGGTGTAAGCAGGGGGTCTGGACTTCAGTGATCAAGGAGCAACACTTTCTCTCAATTATGTCTCTCTGTGGCAGGGCCTTTGCTTTTGAAGTGTAATCACAGTAATCTACTCCTGTGGTTTCCTATTGAAAGGATTTCCCATGTATCAGTCCAGAGAAGAATCTCCAGCCTTTTGCACTCGGAGTTTGGTATTTCCTTATTTATCCCGAAGTGTTCTTGCAAGCGAACAGGCGTCGCTTCCTCTTGGCTTACCCATCCCGTGTAACATGGGCGTACAGAGGAGCTGCGCAGCACCTCCGCTCCCCTCAAAGTCTTCGCACAAGCTCTTGGATCGATCTGTACTTCACTGCATTTCAACTTTGACTGCTCTTTCTTGAGGCGCGTGTAGTTAAATGACCTAAAAGGTTTGAGATAGCAGACTCAAGTAGGCTTCCTGATGGTAGGCTCTTTAAGCCAGAGCAACACGTGCGAAGGCGAGAGCAGTTAAAGCCCTGTCACTGAAAGAGACGTGCGTATTTAATGGGAGATTTTGAAGGAAGAAACAATGCGTTGCAACACTCGAGATGTACACGGCAGCCCCGGGGAGCACGAATTAGCCTGTTGGTTTGCAGCAAGTCAGGAGTGTGTGTATGAAATAGTTGCTTCATTAGAGATTAATTGGCGTTTACATTTCTTCTGTTTATAGAATTTTATCTATAAGGCTGTAATTTGGAGGGATGCTCTTCATGTTTGTTTTTAGCATTCTCTGTGCACTAGGGCCTTGTGGAAGAGTGGCAGTTCAAAGCAGTGCAGTTTGGAAGCACGTCGTGTACTCCTACGCTGAGCAATCAAGGTGACCACTCGGTCACATCCTGGAAATATGTTTGGGTTTTGTGTTTTGGGTTTTTTCTTTTCTCTCTCTCTCTTTTTTTTTTTTTTAAATGGCTGCATAAACAGTTCCAAATGTTTCTTGAAGTTTTTTAACAGTCGTCATGCTTCCTGTAGGAGTCATGGAAAAGTAGATCTTCACCTTGTTTCTATCCTTCCTGAAGATATGGTTAGCTTTGTGGGTGACCACAGACAAGAAAATCTGTGCAGAGGAGGCAGCATGTGGTGTGTGCGTATTTAAAAAAAAAAACAAAACAAAACAAAAAAACCCAAACAGGAATGTA
The DNA here is from genome assembly GCA_013401315.1 of Balaeniceps rex. NCBI lineage: Eukaryota > Metazoa > Chordata > Aves > Pelecaniformes > Balaenicipitidae > Balaeniceps > Balaeniceps rex. The sequence goes on along the minus strand of VYZW01024354.1, from coordinate 79,513 downwards.
TTTGAGAAGCCGCCCTTACTAGCGGGCTGCGAAGGTGAGGTAACAACCAGGAGGAAGCAAGTAACAAACGGAAAAGATGCTGAAATGTTCAGTCAGTAACCCCAAAGTTGCATTTGATCAGGCAGAAGAAGGAGGGAGGTGTGTGTTTTTGGGGGGGTGGCGAAAGAGAGGTTTGACTTGTCAAAAGCTAGGGGCTGGGAAGCACTCCTGGTGGCACTGTTTTTACATACCAAAGAAGATAATGTGGGGAGGGAAAATCTAATCTAAGGTGATACCCACAAGGCAAGACTCAGGAAGCATTAGGGACAATTGTTTGAAAGATGTAAACACGATTTGCATCCGTTAGGGTGTATGAAAGCTCCACATGGGTGCTGCCATTCAGGAGGTAAGTCACTGTAGCTCTGAGGATTCAGACTCCAGCCATCAAAGACCTTTTTTTTTTTTTTTCTTTTTTCCCCCTGACCCCCTGAATGGAAGCTCCTTTTCAGCGCATGGTACAAAACCCTGTGCGGGTGCATGGCATGGTCTGCGGGGTACGGCCATTGGGGAGCGCAGGCTTCTCCGGGCTTCCTTCTCTGAGGTCCTGCAGCCTCTGTCCGTGTTACTCCTCAGCGGTAGCATCTGTGATAACTTGAACGCAAAACATGAAACGTAACTTTTTCAGGACTGTTTTAGTATCAGTATGGACAAAAATGGAAACATCCAGCACAACTGAGTGTGGCAGGGCATCTAAAATCTGCCTCGACAGAGAGAATCATACTGGTGCCATGCACGTGGTCGTTTGTGAACAGCTTCCGTAGGATGGCAAACACCGTATTTGCAGTGGTGTCCGGGGCTGAACTGGAGTGGAGGAGGGGACTTGGACCCGGTTCTTAACTGATTTGTGCCATATTGGTGTAAATTTGTCTAAGGCAGCCCGATTTCAGTTGAGTGGGTAGCCCCCCCCTTACCAAAAATGGGGTGCTTTTCCTGCCATCTCCATTAAATTCCCTCCCATGGCCCAGCTCCTGTTGCCCCACAAGAGTACCATTAACTCCCCGTTGCGCCCCTGCTTACTTCTCTTTGGCATGGGCTCGGTGCTGTGTGGCTTGCCTGGCAGGCAAGACGTAGCAGACAGCTGGTCAAACAAATGTTTTCAGGGTCTGTGTGTTGGGACTTCAAGCTGTGCTGGCTGTTGGGGTAGGATTTTCTGAAGTGTAGCATACTGCACGAACTTTTTTTCCTAGGAGGGTGGATTCTGCAAACATAACTGAAATACTGTTCTGGTCTCCGGGATTCTTCCAGGTTTCCAGCAGGAGCTGGCTTTGTGCGATATTTGCTTGTGCAGGCCTGTAGTGCCGCTCCTCAAGCACCTGATCTCAGCAAGAGAGGGTGGATCTGTACAAATACCACCCTAGGGCTAGTTGCAGGAAGGAATGGTGTAATAGAGAGTCCATTGTCATGGTGATCTGGTGGAAAACATCTAATTGGTATTAGTTAGGTCATCAGGAGATCAGTGAACAATTCTTATTCAGTCCAAGTGATGGAGGTTAAAGACTGCGCCTGGGATTCATTCAGAGGTCACTACGCCAAAACAGTCCGTCCTTCAGTGTGGGAATAGTATTGCCTGGGTAGAAAGACTGTGTTTTGAGGTTTATGCTATTTTCAGGAAATTTGATTGACTGTTCTTATGTCTTGGCTCCAGGCAGGGGTAGTACAGATTAGGAAGTCTAGGAAAGTTGCATTTATTCACTCGTCTCATCATGTCTGCTCTAAAACTCAGGGACCTGACTTTCAAGGCTGACAAATTTTTTTTCTCATGCATCCGAAGAAATTCTATTTAGAAACCTGTATTCTACAAAAGGCAGCAGGCACAAAGCACGTATAAAAAAAAAAAAATAGGCAAAAATGGAACTGCAGTCTTGAACGCTGTGAATGTCAGTAGCACTGCCCAGTATTACTACATCAATATGGATTAATTGAAATGCGTAAGTGTAAATTAATAGCCTGTAGTGTTTTGGGAGACCTTGTTATATGTGAAAGAAGCAGTGTTTCTGGTGAATATTTAAATTTTCAGCCTAAATTTACCTTGTTGTGGAATATCTGGACATTAAACTACTACCTACTATGGGGAAAAGCCACTTACACTGATAATTCATCTTACTTAATGATCCTTCCCCCTTCCTTTCCTGTCCTCTGGCCGCGGGAGATATGTCAGCATAAAATGACTTCTTCTCATTGGGTTTGTTCTTTGTGAAGCGTCTGTAGGTTTGAAAGGGCAGCAGGAATCCTGCTGTAATTCAGAACGTAACTGTGAGGTTTAGCACCTGAGAAGAGACAGACGTGCTGCTGTTTCTCTGCGCCAACCTGTTGGAAGTTTTTTTCTGGGGTTTTTGGGAAGTTGTGAACGATTCCTACATGTAGCTGGATGCACATCGTGTGTCGCAACTTGCTTTGCAGCCTTCAAGCCCAATGGATCAGATGGGGAAGATGAGGCCTCAGCCGTATGGAGGAAACAACCCCTACACACAACAACAGGGACCTCAGGCGGGGCCACAGCAAGGACACGGCTATCCAGGACAACCGTATGGGCCACAGACTCCCCAGAGATATCCCATGGGAATGCAAAGCAGGACGCAGAGTACAATGGGCAGCATCTCATACGCACAGCAGGTAGAGCGCCTAAGCTTCTGTAGTCTCTGTTTACAGCAGGGGCAGGCAGAGGAGCAACAAAGTACTGTGTCTTCTGAAGGGGCCACCTTCAGCCAGGTTGGAATCAGTTGCTTAGGTAAAACGGCATTTCTTTAGGCTACGTGTTGCACCGCACCTGGATCCAGGTGTGATCAGTGCACAAGGACCTGTGGAATCCTTGCTTCCAAGAGAGGCAGCGGCAGAGCAGTGAATCAAACAAGGGAAAAATAGTGAGGGGAGTAAGATAGTCTTTCCTCTGTGTTCTGTTAACGACACAGCTGTTCTTTACAGAAGAAATGACTTCAGGTCAGTTTTGGCTCGCTACATGATCCAAGTGGCTCCTGCTGGATTATTTGCAGGATTCAAAAGGCTGCCTTTTTTTTTGAGCGAGCAGTCTTTCAATATTACTATCATTGAAGGGTGATCAGATTGGGATCCCTAAAAACTTAGTTATGGTGCCTATTAAAATTTTGTTACTGCCAAGAATAATGTCATACACAAGTGACTTTTGCTGTTGTCTGGGAAGTGTCCAGGCAGTGGCATTTCCAGTACATTCCCAGTTAACTGCTCTGCACAGGTCTCTGATTTTTTTTTCTCCTTGAGCACAATCTTACTTTGTGTGTGTGTGTAAAATACCTTCATAACTGGTATAACTCTACCTTCTTCTTCTGTAGATTCCTCCTTACGGACAGCAGGGCCCCAGTGCGTATGGGCAGCAAAGCCAGACTCCGTATTACAACCAGCAAAGCCCTCATCCCCAACAGCAGCAGCCTCCATACTCTCAGCAGCCTCCATCCCAGACCCCTCACTCTCAGCCTTCTTATCAGCAGCAGCAACAGCCTCAATCTCAACCTCCGCAACTTCAGACATCGCAGCCTGCGTATTCTCAGCAGCAGTCCCAGCCGCCCCATCAGCAGTCCCCAACTCCATATCCTCAACAGCAGTCCACAGCCCAGCAACATCAACAGAGTCAGCCTCCCTACTCACAGCAGCAGTCACAGTCGCCCTACCAGCAGCAGCAACAAACTCAGCAGACAGCTTCCTCGGCTCTTTCTCAGCAGTCATCTTCATACCCTCCGTCGCAGCCGCAGCAGCAGCAGTCTGCATACTCCCAGCAACGCTTCCCCCCTCCTCAGGTAGGCTGTCTCCTGCTTTGTTTCCTTCTGTAAGTGATTTTTAAAGAAACTTGGGCAAATCCTTTTCTTTGTGCATTCAAGTCGGTTGAACTACACATCAGCAAGCTGGCTGGAATGATTACGGTAATAGATGTGCTGCCTTCTGTTGTGTCTAGATCTGTATCTCTTACAGAGAGATGCTGTGGTGGTAACAGGCTAAGCCGTGCTAATACTGCAGTTTTGAAGACTGCTGTCGAGTAAATGCTGGTGTTTGGCAATACCAGTCGAAAGAATTTCGTACTGGAATGGTTTTCACGCTGTGGTCTGCGGAAGTTCTCCAGGTGGTCTACAGAGCTACTTGGTTTAGCACAAAAGCAGAGCACAGTTTGCAGAGTGACACATAGATGATGACGGGAGAGTTTGCTCTTAAATGTAAAACTTGGCTTTAGGGAAGAGAAATAAAGCAGCAAGTGCATGGAATTAAAGATAAAATCCTGAAGCAGATTTTTTTTTTTTTTTTTTTTTTTTTTTTTTGTTATGAATTGTATTTCTTTTCAGCAAAGCTTAATAGAATTTTAATAGTTGTGTGAAAAGCTACCTGGGACCTTTCAGCAAACATTGCAATGCACCAAAGGTAGCTTTCGAAAAGTTGAAGATTTTAATTGACTTGCCTTGTTTGTGTAACAGAGTAGTTGGAGCTATCATAAGATGTTAGAAGATCAAGACGCTAAGTGGGCAGTCTCCCAGGACAGTCTCTGTTCTTCAGGATCTGTAATAAGGGGAAGCCGGAGAATTACTGTTTTGTCATGTTTTAGACTTCTACTCCCAACACTCTCTGTAGCAGTCCGGCAGTGCTTGTCCTCCTGCGGAGCAGTAGGCGTGCTGGCTTGAACTCTTTGCTGTCTTATTTCCTGTTTTGGGCAAATGTCACTGAGGGTACATAATTCTTCCACAATGTGAGAATATACCAGAGTGATTCCAGCAGAGCCTTTATGTTATTCCCATTTGTATTTTTTTTGGTGTTTCTTGACGTTTCAGGAGTTATCTCAAGACTCATTTGGGTCCCAGGCATCATCTGCTCCCTCAATGGCTTCCAGTAAAGGGCAAGAAGATATGAACTTGAATCTTCAGTCCAGACCTTCTAGCCTGCCGGTGAGTGGTGAGCTGATCTAGAAGTGAATGGGGCGAGGGCAATCAGAAGCACAGCAGGATAAATTAGCACTGGTAGTATTCCACATGGAAATGGGAATGATGGAGGCTGCCTGTGCTTTTTACGAAGTCATTAGCTTCTGGCTTCCCACTGGAGATTAAATGTAATTTACAAAAGTAATGGATTTGAGAGTAAAGTTTAACCCTAAATTCTCTGGTCTGCATGTTCTAGCTAAAAGATTCTTTTTGAGCTTTCTGTTTGCAGTGTCTGAAGTACCTGGCTGCTGTTAGAGTAGACCCTGGCCTGCAGGGGAAAGTGTCTCATTTTTATTTTATTTTCTTGTTCCTTCAGCCCACTATTGGTTAGCAGACTGGCAGCGTGGTTCTGTGTCTGTGTCACTGGATCCTTATACTGCTGATTTAAGCTCCTTTGGTCCAATCTGACTGAACAGTTGGTGAAAAAGACAAGTTTATTAGTACCTGGTGTGAGGAGGATCAGTCACAGATAGCTCCTTCCTTGACAGATGGAGAATTATATTTTCTTTTGCATTCTAAATCTGCTTGCTGTATGTACAGTGAACAGTTGGGTATGAGATTAGTGCCTAGTGTTCCAGCAGTTTTTGGACCAGAATAGTTTAACTTTGGGTTAAAACTTCATCAAGAAAATGGAGAAGGGTTAAAAGTTTAGATTAGTTTGCACAAGCTGGTCTGTGCCTCTGACTTGGAGGAAAAGTTTTGAGCTGCTGAGTTCTGATTTTGCTGGTTACTTTCACTGTAACCAGTAGGAAGTGAGTGAGCTTTTATTTTTTTATTTAGCCACTGGCTAAATCAGTTTTCTAAGCTGCAGATGAATTGGTCAGAGGAGAGTGAGCTGTGTATATAGCAAAGTTATTTTTGCTCTCAGCAATGAGAACGGCTTTGTTGTGAGCCCCTTGAAATAATTCCTTTGGATTGTGGGTACAAATTGTCACCCAAAATATAAAGTGATTCTAGTTCTGACCACCTAATGGGAGTAGTTGTNAAAATCCTTTTAAATAGCATGTTTCTTTCCACTCTGCCTCTCCACAAGTTCTTCCATGTGACCCATCTTCTGGCGAAGAATGTAGGAAAAGTGAAGCCACTGAAGTAATTGAAGAAATTGCTCTAGCTCCGAACGGTGGGAAGTCCTGTTCAGTAGCATTGTTGATAGAGCCTTCATGAATCGTACCAATCAGCGCCCTCTGACTCAGATTATAGGAATTAGTTGCTCTGCATAGCAGAAGTGGCTCCTTCGCAGCACCAAGTGGGAGTTTGTTTTATACCTTGTGGTTAAATGTATTTGGCCCCTTTCAAGTTTTCCCTTTTCCCAGGCAGTTTAAGAAAAGATATCCATCTCTGCTGTAAGAGTGAAGGAATTGAGAAACGAGGGAATTTGATACAGTTTAAAAGTTTTAAATGTCCACCAATTTCTGATCCGGTACTTTAGAGGTTTGCTGAAGAGAAATCCAGGGTGCAAAAAAATGGGTCCAGCTTTGAGAATTGGCTAGCTATAAAGCTCGCTTCTGTTTTAAACAGACTTTATAGTCATCTTGTTTTCCTGACTTTATCACCAAATAATTTGCATTTTAAGAAATCGAGCAGTCTTTAGCTTACCCAATCCCGGTGTATTTTGGGGCCTTCTCTTCCTTGGTAGGCAAAAATTAAAAAAAGGAGACCCCCTGCAGAAACTCACCCTTATTCTTGTACGTGTTGTGTAATTCCTTGTTTTCTTGTTAGGATCTTGTAGGACAAGACCAGCACCCCTGTCTGTCAATGGAGAAATGCATCAGACAGTGGTGCTGTGGAATGGTGTAAAGAGAGGACCTCTGAGGTGTGCGGAAGCCAACTCTTTGTCTCAGTGATCAATCTCTTGCACAGAGTTTGGCCTGGGGATGCTTAGAAGCAAAAGAGCTATGTGGAAGGGTGCTATCAATTTCTTTTTATCTTCCTTCTATGGCTCAGTCTGTCTGTTTCAGAAAGTTTTATCCTACTCAGGAGGATTCCTGGATCCCTGTTTTGCCATTATGTATGACTTACAGAAGCATAGTTAGTTTGTGGGCTTTTAATTTTTTGTGGAGTTCTGAGCCGTTTTCCAAGCCTCAGTGGGTGCTGTGGAATAGCTCACTGGATGTCTTGGAATCGGGGCAAATCGTGCCGTGCATCATCTTTAATTAAACATAGATCAGCTCCAGCAGGAAAAGGAGGTTGCTGCTTTTTAGGTTTGTACAAAGTGTTAAATTTATGTACCCAGTGCCTTTACGAGTCTTTGGCCTTTACGCATTAATATTGTACATCAACGTTAATGTTGGAATTCTAAGCAATAAGGGGGGGGGAGTAGTTCCTCGGCTGATCCTATCACCGTTTCAGGAGGTGGTGATCTCCTAGATGGTGACACTGTCAAGTAGTTCAGCTCCTGTGAGCTCTTGCTGGCTTTGTTAGGATCTGCCTGAGAGATGTCACGTTGATCGTTCTGGGTGGGGGACTTCAAGATGTCTTCCTGATAATGATTTTTGTGTCACTAGCTAAACTTTTTTCCTGACAATGTTCCCGGATTCAGACTTTTAACAGCAAGTGAAGAGTCAAATTATCAAAATTCTCTAGTGCTTTGTCTGCTCATCTGTAAGTAGCAAAATGTCTGGTCTTCTATTTCTGCTTGTGTTATAGGCTGTTCTAGCTTAAGTATTTCCTGGTTTGTTGTTCCCTTTCTGAAGATTGTACTTGCTGTACTTTGGGGGAGAATGCTGCTGCTAACTTGAACTCACTGATGTCTTTTAGAGAGTTGTGCATCCATGCGAGTGTCCTGGCTGGTACACTTTTTCCTGTAGCAGGCTAGGTGAAGAATTTCTCTGAAGAATTTGCTGCTTCCCTAGGGAGGCTCTGTCAGGATTGCAGCTAAACTAAACTTAGATTGCTATTGTGCATGGGAGAAGTGAAGTGTAGTCTTTTGTGTCTTGGGTGTAATAGAGGAATAGTAATCCTTAGTATAAATCTGTTTCTCCCAGGAGATTCCCTAGTCTCTTCTCGTTAGCAAAGAATTCTTCCTGGCAAGTCGTATCCAGTTTATTCCGTGTCTTTACCTTTTGAGGCTTGGATTCTGAGTCTGTAGGAGTCAAATATTTCCAGCTGTCAATTACCTTCTGCTTAGACATGGAAGGTGCTGGTAGCAAGTACAGGGGAAGCAGATGGGGTGCTAGGCCATCCGTTTGGGTTGGGATTGCAAATCAGTTCTGCTGCAAAGTTCTCTGGACTTTTAGGTTCGTTGGGAGGAATTGTGTATCTCATTATGAAACATGCAATGGATTGTTATCTTGCCCCAGTCTCTGTCTTATGGGCTGCCTTGTAGGAGTTGAGTGCAAGTTTCAGATGTCTTTGAGATGGATGAGGAGCAGGGCATCGAGACAGTGTTTGCCAGCGCCAGGCTGTTTATACCTTCCCAACCACAGAAGTTGGTATTAGGACTTAGAAGTGGCGTTAGGACTTCCAGGTTGGCCCCAAAAGCTATTTATAAAGCAAAACTGATTTGATACCAGTATATGCTGGCTTGTATTTGCTTTTCGCTAGACCTTCTGGGATTTCTTCAGTGAACCTTTCCTATCTGTGGAAACCAAAACTTTGTGAGCAGTATTGTTTTCAGCAATGCTTTGATAGGAAAGGTTCTGCATGGGGTGCGACTTCTGGCCAAACCAGGAGGACATATACTGGCAAGGTTTTGGAGGTCCTGAAATAACAAGGTTGTGTTTCAGTTTTTGCTGCAGCGAATACGTAATGAAGCAAACTGGGGCAGCTTGGACAGAAGTTTCAGAATTCCCACCCCAGAATGTCCTTAGTTTGTTTTGGTCAGTGTACTGCGTAGCCTGAGGGAGAAACCCTATCCCTGTTCCGGGCAACTTACTTTCATCTTGATGTGGAATGGGAATCGTTTTAGTCTCAGTATTTTGCACTATTGGAAAACTGTTTTGCTTATTCAGCTGCGTTTCACTTTGGTTCATCTCTGACTTTAGATCTGAAAAGTGTCTTGTCAATGGCAGAAAGGAATATAACCACCTGAAAACAAATTCTTGATCCGTGTTTAACTTTGGAACGTGCATTCTGGTCTTGGGTCTTTGCAGTGTGGATTTAGCAAAATTAGGTTTTGTGGGGAGGGGAGAGGAATGAGGCTGCAGAGTTTTGGCTTGTGCAGAAACAACTCTTCTGTGAATATCCCCAGCAGTTGTGGGGTATTTTTTGTTTGATTACCTCTTCCTTTCTTAAGTCAAGTAGTTTCTGAATTTGGACACTGGAGGTTGTCAGGGAAGCACCGTTTGGATTTTCCATTCTTACAAAGTGGTCGTTTCAACTTGTACTCTAGGTACTTGAAGTGGAATAAAGTTGAGCTCTGTCAGCTGCGTCCCCTGACCTGGAAATAATCAATGCAACAGGCTGAAATGCAGCAAAAACCGTCTCAAAGCTGCCAGCGATGGGGAGGGTGGTGCAGCCCAGGAAATGAACGTTTTCTTAAAAATTCTTTGAGCTCAGAATTAATCATTTTGACAAGGGGAAAAGAACCTTTTATAGTTGAAGTNCCCCCCCCCCCCCCCCCCGCTTTCCATATGGGACTTCCTGCTTCTGTTTGGTTTGTATTTGGCCTTTTGAGCTTGTCTTATTGCTTGCCTTAAGAGAGGGATTAGTGATGTATGCATTTCAAAGCAGGGCAGTTGCATGCTCTGGTGCCTGGGCATCACAGTGGATATGCAGATAAACACGCCAGCACCCGGAGGCTTGCCCCGAGGAGCTCAATACCTGAAACTGGTATTAGAGAGATTGGTGCATTCCAGTTCATGCTGATACGAAGGTTTCTATCCCAAGTTATGGTGATATGGGGAGTTGAAAATGTTTTTTCCTGACCGAAGCTCCTCTGCCTAAGCTTTTCTTGGTGTGTGATTGTGGCCATCATTTTTGTGTGGTTTCTTGAGAAGGCTGTGCTTTTTTTTTTTGTAATTTTTTTATTTTGCTAGTAACCTCTACAGCCGGGGAGAGCGTGGAGTGCCGCTCGCAAAGCTGCCCTAATCTTCTAGCCACTCCAGTGACATGTTTCGCGCCCGTGACCTGCTTCTCAGGGTTGCTCAGCTATTTGTCCATGTGGCAATTTTCTCTCCTCCCACCCCTTCCTCTGGGTTTGAACTGAGCTAATCCGACCCGGTGCTCGGGAGGAAACTCCCCACCCCGCGCTGCATCGCCCAGGCCCGCTCCGGGCTGCACGGAGCCCTCCGCCTCCAGTAAGCGTCCCTGTCGAGACGATGCCGCGCGGAGCTGCGGATGCAGCTTCGCGGGAGCCTGCGCTGGCAGTGGGTTGCGCTATGCTCGATGCCGGGCTCGTTTCCTGTTTCTATTCTGGTCGTGAGCGGCTCGGCTCTGCTTCCTGCCTGCACGCCTCGCACAGATTCCCCTAACCCCCAGCCTTTCGTTTTCTTAGGAGCGATTTCGGTTACGGACCCAACTGAAAGAGGAGACGGCGACCTCCGCGTGGAGGTGGGCGGCAGGGACGGCTGGCAGCTCGCTCGGGAGAGGACGGGCTCTTGTTCTCTTAGGCCTGGCCAGAGTGACTAGGCGGGTCAGTGTTTAATCAGGAAATTGCTGTAGGATGACCAGTTCTGGTCTTGGATCCTGAACAATAGCCTGTGCTCTGTCACACGCATCCCCTGCGCTGCTGCAGCCTGAGAACACAGAGCTGCTCCTTGCACCATAACTGCTGAAGCGCACGCCTCGCGAGGTGACCCTCCGCTTTTAAACACGCTTTCGAGAAGCTCGTTGTTGTAGGGCAGGGAAATGAGTTTTTCACTTCCTTTTTGCTGCTGACTTGGTGTCATTGGAGACCCTTTAAAATGTGCGGAAGCCTCTTGTCAGTCTGGTGTTGGACATACTAGCCTCATCCTCTTCCCTTTCCATCAAAACTTAACCCTGCCAGAGGTCCCACACTGTGCAGGGGAGGGAGAGTCCGTGTTGGTGTGACCTTCATCTGCTGTGTGGAGCAGTTGCAGGGAATAAATGAAGGTGTTTAACTTTGGCTGACAGCGCTGCATGTGTTTTAAATGCTGCCACACCTGAGCTTTCAGTTTACAGGAATCATTTTCCTGTTAATGTTCTTTTGGCATGCTGGATTGACTTGTCTTGGGGATGTGCATGACCATAAACGCAGTGGAGAAAACCATTTCCACATGGTGCTCAAATGTGGGGCATGGCAGGGGCCCAAGGCTCGGTCTGCTCCGCTCCCTTCCTGCAGCGGCCACGCTGCTCGGATGGGCTTGTGCCTGCGCCCTTGTGGCTACAAGGTTCGTGCTGTGATTTCAAACAAGTCCTGGTAATTGGAGGAGAAGTTGTGTAATTGGTTTTTATTAGAATTTTGAATGAGGGGTTACCCAGGAAAATAGAAACCTTTATTTAAAAAAAAAAAAAAAAAATTGAATTTCCTGAAACGAAGAGAAGTGACATCTCTAGGAATTGACTGTTCTGGCACTCTGACCCGAGGGTAGCACCGGGCGTACATCAGCGTCTGGCCTGGGCCAGGTTTCCATGGTTATGTTACCTCTTCCCGTGCACGCTCGCTGCTCTGAGCCAGGGCAAGAGGAGAATTTCCTTGATTCTTTCCAAATGTGGCTTCAGTTTCTCTGTCCCATCCAGATCAGCGGTACCTGGGTGCGGTACCACAGACGGTTCTTGGCTGGAAGTGGTTTCTCTAGAGATGCCCCAGCTGGCAGTGTCAGGGGGCTCAGCCACCGCAGCCCCTCGTGTCGCTCCGTCGCTGCCTCCCCACAGGTACAACGAACTTTGGGAAGGAGCTGCCAGCTTTCAGCTGTCTCTTCAGCAGCTTTTTCCTCAGCGAGAGGACTGCCAGATTCATCAGGCTTGCAAATACCTGATGCCTTAGAAATCTTGTTCTCTCCTAAAATCTTCCTTCCACTTTTTTAGGAATTGATTCTGTCACTCTTGTTTCAAAGAGGCTGATAACAATACTAAAAGCTGAGTAAGTATTGACCTGAACAGGGGCCTCTCTGATTTTTTAATTATTTCATGCCTTTGCTGCATTTCTTTGCCACCCTAACTCGTGTGGTTGGCATGGTGGCATAATCACATGCTGAGATGACTAAATGCTTTTGAGTCTAAATTGAACGCATCGGGGACTGGAACGCGCCTTCCAGAGGAAGCACTGCTGGGGAATTGGAATATCCTTACGGCTGGCAATAAAAGGGTAGCTTCCTGCCTCTTACGTGATTTAGCGTTTTATATGATCTTCAGTCTTCAGACTGAAGTAGAATACTTAAAAACCTCTGGAAGGAAAACAAAAGCTCTTTAAATAAACGGGTTGTGGTTTGTCATCTGAGACCCGTACTAGTTTCTCGCTTGCCCTTGCCTTCTCAAGGCCTGGTGTCAGACCAGCCTTTCTGATTGACGTGATTGACTTGTAGGTCTCGCTCCCCCTGCATCCCCAACGCCCTCCAAAAAATCAGTGTTTCTGAGAGCATCCTCTGATGCTGCTGCGATGTTGCTGCTCATTGTGCCTGGGGGTTCTCCGTGCTTCTTTCCTGCAGCTTGTTTTAGGGTCAGCGTTGCTGCTGAAGCTGGAGGTTTTATCCTTCTGTATGCCAACGCTGCTGCTGGACGGCCGGGCCAACTTCTGTGTTAGCTAAAGTAACACTGCTCTGTCAAGCAAAACTTCAGCATTTACCACTGCTGCTTTGAATGCTTTATGTTGTATCAATGTTTAGATAAAACCTGGCAGTACTTTTTAGAAGCTGAGCAGCTTTCAAAGGGTTAAACGGAAACTCTTCTGGAGAGTTTTGCTGCTGCATTTCCCAGGGTCTTGCGGAAGAGCTCAGCACCCAGCGCTGCCTGAGTGGGAATGCTGGCCTTCCACATGGTGGGTTTTCCCTTCAGCGACATCTTGTTCTGTGGATGAATCATGTTACTCCTTCTATACTTTGTGCTGCAACTACAGCTTTTGAATCTCTCCCCTCCAAAGACTGAGAATATGCAATTTGTTAGTCTGCTCAGTGTTTGAAGGGGGAGGAAAGCCCCCTTGCCCACCCCCCCTTTTTTTTTTTAATTTTATTTGGAGAGGGAAGAGAAGGAAGGGTGGCACAGGGTAGGAGCAGTAGATGTGATTAAAGCTCCTGCCGAGCAGGGCTGTGGGAGTGGAGTATCGACCTCTGAAAAATCAATGGCTGCTGCGGTAGCAGTGCTGGCTGTTTTGCAAGGTCTCCCATTGCAGGAGTGTGGTAGAGCCAGCAGCGCTTCTCTCTGTTGTCCTCCCTTTTTATTTTGTACCTGCTTTCTGCCAAACGACCAGACTCACCTAGATTTACTGAGGTGGATTAGAACAGCAGATTATTTTTGCAATCAGAGTAAAATTTCTTGTGTGACACTGAGCCCCTCCTCCTGACAGCCTCCTTTCCAAATGCTCTTTTTCCTGCAGTGCAGCTAGAGCCAGCAGCTTCTACCAGTTCGTCTAAAGCCAGCCTGGAAGAATGAGCTTTTCAGCTTCTTTTTTGAGCAAGGAAACTGCACGAATCTCTCTTGCACGTTCTAGTCCCCATCTTAGGTTTGTAATTGTCAGCGCTGTTGCCTGAGAGGAGCTTAAACTCCTTGTAAGGGAAGGGAATATGGACTCCATCTAGCAGAGGCTGAAGCCTTGATAGTGTTAACCTTCCTGATACTTGTTTTAGTGGGCAGGTTTTTTTTCCCTTGAAGCAGTAAAAGTCTAGCACTTATTTCCTTTACCAAAGGACTGCTTGGATGAGTAAGTGGCACGTAATAGGACTCAAAGGTTTTTATGCATGCTTCATTTTGTAACCAGGATCTTGGGTTTTTCTCCAAAAGAAAAACTGCTGCAGAACCTGAGAACTGTCTAGTTTCTAGTTGCTCACATGTGGTCCTTGCTCAGATCAGAGGTTGAGCTTCCAGGGACATATCCGAGGGGCCAAACCCACTGATTTAATTGCATAATTAAATGCCTTTGTTCCTTCTGATTGCTGATCTTGTCCCATTTTGAAGGGGGATATAAGACAAGAGGCAAGGCCATGAATTTAAAAAGCTTTCATAAAACACAGAAGTGTACTGTCCAGCTTGTGCTAGTGTGGCAGTGATCTTCTGGGTATTCCCTCTTTCTCATGCCGGGAGAAAGTCGTCTTTCCCTGTTAAACTAAAACCAAACTTTTTGGCAACTCTGAGAGTAAGAGGTAGCAGCTATGTGTCAGTGGAGGAAAGCTGCATATGGTCAAGGGGACACCAGCTTGTGTTTGCTAGGCTTTGGTTATATTTGATTAGTCTTTTATTATCTTGGGTAGCTTAGGAACATGGATGAACATGCTTCCCACACGTGTATGAACACAAAATCGGTAACAGGTAAACTGGCAGCTTAAAAAGCTGTATTTTTGGTTTCTACCCCACTCCTCCCAAAGCATGACAGGGTACAGAGCACACGGGAGCAGAGTGTTAACAGCATCTTTCACTTCACTTTCAATTCCAGAAATGTTCTAGATGTGGCGAGAGGTTTTATTGGAGAGGCATCCTTCCTCCTCCTCCTCCTCCCCTTTGTCTCTTGTCCAGCCCATACACGCACCGAGATGATCATCTAGAAGGTGCTTTTGGTGCTGTAAAGATGGACTCATTATCTTCTGCACAATAACCGATGGTAGGAGAGCAGAGTGAGGCGAATGGTGGTCTTCCCTGGGACAGCTTGTATATTTTTGGGATAGGACAGGACTTGGAAATCTGCTCTGGCTTTGGAATAGTTCACTTTCTTCTCATGGCGATGGTAGCTCTTTACATTCCCACCCAGGGTGTTCAGCGAGCCTGCAGCTGCCTACCAAACACTGAGAGCCAGTGCTCAGTGGGTTTCATGTTTGTGGTGATACGTGCTGATGGTTTTTGTCAGAATTTTAAAGTGTGGCAGTTGAAATTGAGCTGGTGGCGATGCAGGGCTTGCCTCCGGTAAGCTGGACCAGCTTGGAGACTGAAAAACTCCATTCTGACTCTTTGATTTGTCAGCAAGAAAAAAACTTGGGAGACAGTAGATTATAACTCTCTCTAGATGAAAAGTATCAACTGGATTTCTGCTGTAGCTTAACTTGCGTTCCCCAGCTCCAACTTCTGGTTTCTACTGGGGAAGCGATCTGGAAGAGGCGGTGGCAGGCTGCAGAGCCCTCCCCAGACCCTTCCGTCACATCTGTGGAAATCTCAAGTCAGCTTTGCAAGGTGTCTTCTTGGATGTGATGTGAATCCGTAAGTCTGGTGTAAATGGAGCACGGTGAGGTCTCCAGGCTGCTTTGTGTTACGAGATAGAGTGCTTTGTGAAGCATAAGATGCAAGATTCAGTTGTCTGTACTGTAGAAGGAGGAATGACTCTATCCATTTCCCCGAAATAGCAGGGAGACCCTAGCTTGCCAGTCAGCTGTGTAATTTTTGTGATAGAGAGGATTTGAGGTATTTTGGGTGTGGAAATAAAGGAGAAGGAAAAGACAAGCTTGTGATTTTTAAGTGTTGATAGCTCTTGAATGAGTGGAAAAGAAACTGCAGAGAAAATGAAATTGTAATAGAAAGTACATATTTCAATTAGTCAGAAGCAATGAAGAGGCTTTTTCCTTTTCAGAAAGAATCAGGGAATAAATTTAGCCATTGTTCTCTGGTCTTGCTTGTAAGCATCTTTATGGAAACAACTGGCCTTACAGAATTTATAAGCTCCACCACATGCTCGTCTCCAGATCATAATTTCCTTGAGTGCTATCTAGTGATCTGATAGTGCATACAATCATTACAGCCTGACTGCGCTCCTTCCCTCTTCCCCCACATTTCTCATGTGCACTTAGGTCGGGGATGGGCAGGGGAGTAGCAGAGGAAGGCTGCGGTCCCCAGCGAGGAGATCAATTTGCCTTCTGGTCAGTCTTCCTGCTCTTCCAGATCAGTGGGATGGGCCAGAGCCGAGCCTTGAATCTCGTTCTCTGGGGTTTTGTTACCTTGATCTTAAGTATTTCTTGTTGTTTCATCTTTGTGTTTGTTTAACAAATGAACTTGTATCAGATAGTGAAATGGTGGTTCCTCTTTTCATAGAAAAGAAACCTTGCTGTTTCCAGCACAAACTAACCGGCTCCCTTGTGTTGGTCATGCCAGGACTTGCAACCCTTTCCCTGAGATAGATGAACTCCCCTGCCCCCTCCTTTGGGTACCAGATTGTGTGATTTCAGGCATGGTTTTGTTGTGGTGTGAAAAGAAGGTGTTAGCTGCTGAGTCCTTGTTTGTCAGCAGTACTGACAAACCCATGCTGGCATCGGTGAGGGTTGGGCAACCAATCGCAGCTGGAACAGTTATCGTTTCAGGGTCCCTGTGGGCTTCCGCTATCAGGTCACATCCCAAAATAACACTGGGCAGTATTTCAAGTGAAGAAACTCAGGCTTTGGGGCTGCAGCCAGCCTGGAGTGTGAGATTCTGTGTGAAATAGTTGGAATCCCTCCAGCGTTTTTGATCTGCATGGCAGATGAGCAATAAAATGCATAAAAAACACATTGGAAACACGTGAGGAAATTCTCCAGACCCTGACGTTTCCTTCAAGTTGGCAGAGTTACTGCTGTCGAGCCTCACCTCCTGTCTCGGCTCGATTGGCTGCGCTCGCGGGAGGAGGGAAGAGGAGAGCCCTTCTCCCGGTGCTGCTGTGTCTTTCCAGGGCTCCTCCTGATGCTCTGTGGGAGGCAAATAAAACCTCACTGGCCCTCTCCTCTTGGGCTTGATCCAGAACCCACTGACGGCAGCAGGTCTCCATTATTTCAATGAGGTTTTCTTTTTTTAAAGGCTTTTCTGCTGCGGCCGTCCTTAAAGCAGTCTGTAGAGAGATTGAGAGAGTTCTTTTTCCCCTAGTTTGTGGTGCATTTGAGTAAATGGGATATCAGAGCTGGAGGGTGTCCTTTTGGTTTAGTTAAAAAAAAAAACAAAAAAAAAACAACACAACATTCTGTGCCTTGATGGTTGGCATCCTGAGAAAATAACTCGATAGGTGGAAAATAGCTCCTTACTGATCAGCTACGTGCACTTAGGCATTCCAGTCCCTGCTTCTCTCCTTCCCCTTGCAGGAGTCGCATTTCTTAGTCCTGCTGAATAACACACTCAGAAAATGCTGCTGTGCTGGCAGAGCGTTTCTTTGCCGGAAAATAACTTTATTGTTGGAATTCATAAAACTTACAGAGGTGAAAGTCGCTTTATGAGTTACTTGATTTTTATGGTCCCGTTTCAATTCATGTCCTAACATCCAGGAAAGGTTGACATGTAATTCACTTTTAACTTACTTAAACGGATGATCTGAGAGTCCGATCCACAGCCGCACAGCTAGAAGGCTTACTTTTCCTATATGTGAGGTCCATGATGGTATGCTAGCAATGCAGAGGGGCCCTCGCTCGCATGTCTGAAGCAACCCTGTATTCGCCCGCTTAATTAAAACTGAATGTTTTTAAATGACTTGCAGTACTTAGGTTAAGCTTTGATGCGTAGGCAAGGTCAAAGACATCAGCTTTAAAGATTGTTATCTAGTTACTTAGGAGTTAATTTTCAAACAGTTTTTAATGTTGCTTCATTTTATGTCTTGCAGATATTTTTGTGCCTGGCATTACCAAGTCGTATGCTCTTAGTCTGCCCAGTTCATGTAAGAATATTGCTCATACCATGTAGGACAGTGACCTCCTCAGATCCTGGAGGCAAACCTTCTTTGCCTCTTGGAGAAGCATGTCGCTTATACTCCTGATAGCTGAAGGAAACTTTCACATTTCACCTTGCGCACTCGCTCCGCATCTGTCCTTTCATGCCAGTATTTTGTCTCAGGTGTACATTTATAATGTGTTTTTTCTTTTGAGCCTAAAAATTTCTCATCTAAGTAGCGATAGGCTCTGCCCCTCTGGTCTGAAGGTTTAAGTGCTCTGAAATGCCGTACCCGCATAAGCTCGTGGTGATGGGGATTTTAAAGCTACAAAGGGTTTTGGCCTCCGACTTCATTTCAGTGATGATGAAAACAGTGTTTGGATACATTTGGTGATGCAGACTGAAAGTACCTTAATGTATTTAAGGGAAATACCAGCATTTCTGTCCAATTTTAGGTTGGACTGAATTGGGTTCTGGGCATTCTGATCCCTTCATTGACTTAGACAGGAATCTAGATGTGTATCTTATACTGGTGGCTGGAGTTAGATGCAGTGAGTCTCAGGGAGGGGAGTGTTTTGGTCTCGATTGATTGTGTTGGTTGATGCTTTTTAATGCAAAATTTTGGAAATCCTGTCTCTTTACTCCCGCTTCACATGGTTTCCACAGTAGGAGTATGGGTTTTGTCAAAGTTGTCCAGGGGAAAAAAAACAAGTAGCTGTGTAAATGAGCAATGCTTTTGATGTTACAATAGGAAGGTAGTGAAAATTGCAAGAGCTCTTAGACACTATTTTTAGGCTTTTTCTGCAGTTTTCTAGCTTTCATTGAAATAAAATAAAGCTCTTTTTTTTCCCAGGAAGATAATACTTCAGCAGTAAGCAAATACACCTCTGAGACTGTCGTGCAGGAAATGATCTCTCAAACGGAAGCAGTAATGGAAGGGGAGGAAGGACGTGCTATGCACTAAGTCATTCCACCAACCGACTGGTGTTTTCAGCTCAAATGTAGCATTTGCCAGGGTTTGTTAGAAGCATTTTGATCAAATTCCACTGTTAAAATAGACAAGATTGCCCTACTGCAGCAGACAACTGAATGTGGTGCAGCTGATGCCCAGCTCTCCCCTTCGTCCTTCTGAATGGCACTGTCTGTCCAACAAGTGTGATGAGGTGGCTGGATATCTCCCGGGTCATTTTTTATTCTTCCGTAGCTCCAGTTTTCCACTTCCTAGGACGTGGTGACGTACTGTTCTCCAGCTTAGATGATGGGGATGTGCTGTCAGAGCCTTTTCATGCATCACCTGCAGAGCCGCGTTACGGAGTGATAGGGCTCTTCCTTGCTTCTGAAGGCTGATAAGTTTGCAGTATCTTGTGTCTGAGGTCCTTCCGCACTGCGCAGAGCTGGGAAAATGTCATCTGAACTGCTGCTAAACAAGACATCATCCAGTCAGTGTAAATGAGACCAGGGTGTCCAAGTTATTTATCAGTTGGCTCGGCCTTTCTGCATGGTGTTTGGTGTTTTAAATGAGGTTAGCTCTGTTCATGCTGGTCAGCTGAATTCTGGGCAGAGGGAGTTGATCTGAAATACCTTCAGGGCGCAGTCCAGAACACTTCTGATCCAGGGCTGATTGCTCCGAAAGACTTACGAAGGATAGGTGAAGTCCTGGTAAGCTTTGGTCTGCCACTTCTTCACCTGCTGTGATCCCTCGAGTCTCTGGCAGAGATTTTATCTAATCACGGGAATAGTTATAACTTCCCAGTTTTCTGTTCAAATGTGCCACCACTTACTCTGTCTTGGACTGTTACTTACTCATTTACTCCAGGCCAAGCCTGTACAGTTGATGGACTTTATTGTCAAACGGCTAGTACAATTATGCATGCTGGATCTGCACATCGTCTTCTTGGAAGTATCCCCATTTTTCAGACGTGCCAGCTGATTTTTGGTGCTGTCACTTCGCAGTCGCTACTGTGGCAATTGGAGGTTTCAACTTCCTTGGGCTTTTCGTGCTTTTCTTCTTCAGGGTGGATACATGCAGTAGGAAGGGTATTTTCTAGCCCTGCCTTCCAGAAAAGCTGAACTTTACAGGCTGATACTGTAACTGCTAATTTTTGCTATCTTTGGAGAAAGGGAAGTGGGAACCCTGAAGAATATTTTATGGTTTTCTTTTAAATCTCTGTTTAGTTTGTTTTTATCCATCTCAAGTGAGTAGTTTCCCAGCTCATATGAGGTTTATGAATTAATAATGGTGAGGCAGGAGTTTTCTGTCTTTCAGAGGCTGAGCCACGTTTCTCTTCCAAGCCATGATCACATGGACTGTCTCCTCTATTTGCAGTTTTATGTGTATTGTTGATGCATTCTTTAATTTCTCGCCTCTAAACTGAATTAAAAGAAGCAAGTAGGAGAATTAACCAGTCGTTTGGACCATCAGCAAGCACTCGGCAAACCGGCTAGGGAACTCTTGGGTTCAGAGACAGGCAGCAGGATAAGACACATTTGCCAGTTACCTCAGTCTGCAGCAGCCTTCCTTACTGACAATAACATGAACAGAGTTCATTGATTCTATTTGTAGTATGCCTAAGGGAGAAATGCACTTCTTTCTTAGTGGTATGTGAGAGAACAGTCCCCTGTCTTTTTATTTTTGCCTGATCTGTTTCTCTGTGTGTATTGCAGGACCTGTCTGGTTCAATAGATGATCTACCCATGGGTACAGAAGGAGCCCTGAGTCCTGGAGTAAGCACATCAGGGATTTCCAGCAGTCAAGGAGAGCAGAGTAACCCAGCTCAGTCTCCTTTCTCTCCACATACCTCTCCTCACCTGCCAGGCATCAGAGGACCCTCCCCATCCCCAGTTGGATCTCCAGCTAGCGTTGCTCAGTCCCGCTCTGGTCCACTTTCACCTGCTGCAGTACCAGGTAACGCTACTCGGCACGTGTTGATCTGTTGGTGGGACTGCCTCGTGCAGCTGGAGAGTGAATTGAAATGGCCAGTGGGGAGGAATTGGCCAGCGTCAGTACTATGTGGTTATTGAGGTCTTGTGATCTCATTTGTTTGTTTTAAAATGTCTTAACTTTTAAAGGATGCAGTGAGGTGGGTGGGATGGCTGGTAAACCAGCAGTGTCATTTCGCTGGGTTAATGTGACTGATCTTGCTCTTGTTTTTCTTCACTGTGGCTAACATACCCTTCTCCTGAAGTTGTTTGTAGTTCTGGTATTTAATACTCTTGCATCCTGGGTTTTGTGGTGTGCAATTTTTGTGATTAACCACTCTCTTTTTTTGTGGTGTAGGCAATCAGATGCCACCCCGACCGCCCAGTGGTCAGTCAGACAGTATCATGCATCCTTCCATGAACCAGTCAAGCATAGCGCAAGATCGAGGTGTGTGACATGAGTTAAAAGGTTTAATTGTATGGATTGGTTTGTAAAGCTAGATGTTTAACTGAAAATTACCTGGCCTGATGACATGGATTCTATGTTGAGGTAGCATTTAAAAGCTGCCTCAGCTTTATAAGCTGCAAGTGTTTAGGCACCTTGCAGTAAATTCAACTGTTGCTGGTTGTTTGGCCTCTTAATGTTCCATCCAAGCTAGTAGTTTGGCTTGTAAGATGTTTTCTCTGGCTTTTGAAACACTTTCCTGTAAATGTTGCTTGTCCAAGGTCCATGACCTTAAGCTTCAAAATCAGCGGGGCTCGCAACAATATTGCATGCCTTTTACCCCTAAGAGAATAAGGTTAGTGTGGGGGAAAATGCATGTAAAATTTCAGCTCTCGTGGCTGAAGGTATATAGTTGTCACCCTGAGAAGACAAACAAGCAAACAAAAACCACCACCAACAAAAAGAAGCCCCTAGGATTTGCAGAGTCGTACTGTCTCCTCCTCTGACACTAAGTTTTTTTTCCTGGTTAAAACAGGAAATTGGATCTGTTATCTTAGCAGATAACACTGGCTCCTTAATAGCAACCACTGTAAAATCTGTCTAGGCTGTTGCTGAAAGGATTTTGTTAGTGGGTCCCTTGCTGTTACCTAAGAACATGTGTGTCCAGTGGCGCCTCTGGATACTTCACACTAATAATTGTCTGCTCTGTTCACTGGGTGACCAGGTTACATGCAGAGGAATCCTCAGATGCCCCAGTACAGCTCACCCCAGCCTGGCTCAGCCTTATCTCCCCGTCAGTCTTCTGGAGGACAGATGCACGCTGGAATGGGGCCATACCAGCAGAACTCCATGGGAAGCTACGGACCCCAGGGCGGGCAGTACGGACCTCAAGGTGAGGCAGGGTCAGCTCTTCAAGGTGGGAACTGAGCTCAGCAAATACAAAAGGTCTCTCTCTATTGTAACATCTTGTCTTTGATAAACTGTTTTTATTTGTCCCCTGTTAATGTGTGGGTATACAAAACAGCGTGCTCCTTACGAGCTGGAAGGAACTGTGCTTTGTTCGTGTTGAGACTGATGAAATGTGTTGCTTTCAGGGCTAGTTGCACTTCTAAACGTAGGATCCTTCCTCCTTGTTTAAAAAGGGATAGGTTGTGCATCCAGTGTAATAGAGAAGAAGGGCCAATTGAGTGTTGTACGTTTTGGAAAGGGTTAAGTGAGTTTTTTCCATCCTGTCCTGGACCATTTAGCTCACTCTGCTCGGTTGAGGTTTGGGAGAGTTTCAGGCAGCTTTTGAATCGATGTTGTTACTTGGCTATGTCAAAACACATTTTATGTGGCTTATATCCAAGTACTTTGACTTTTTGTTGAGGTGTTAACACTCCCCCTCATCTCTGTTAGTGATCTTTAAATATTTGCTGATAGAAGATTTTTATGGTGATTCATAAACTAACTAGTTGAATGATGTTGTCTTCCCCTCTTTTTATCTCCTTAGGAGGTTATCCCAGGCAGCCAAACTACAATGCTATGTCCAATGCCAACTACCCCAGTCCAGGAATGGGAGGAAGCATGAACCCCATGGGAGCAGGGAGCCAGATGCATGGGCAGACCGGTGTGCCACCATACAGCGGGCTTCCCCCAGGGAGGATGAGCCATGCAACCATGGGGAACAGACCATACGGACCTAACATGGCGAATATGCCGCCTCAGGTGGGGACAGGGATGTGCCCCCCGCCTGGTGGCATGAATCGCAAAGCACAAGAAGCGGCTGCTGCCGCCATGCATGCTGCTGCCAACTCCATCCAGAACAGGTAAGGAATGAGATTTCCCCTGGTCGCTGTTAAAGTCCCTTCCCCTATCTGCTCCTATGGAGATGTAGGTTTCAAAGCCGTGGATGGAATAACCCAAAGTTGGGCTAATACTGAACATACACTTCCTTGAAGGTTTGCCCTTCTTGGAGACTTTTTCATCAGTCTTAAGTGTTAAAAAAGGAAGAGCATAAAGTTTGGACAAGCAGTGTGTTGGAATACATCATTAATGACATGCTTAGGGTATTTTTAATATTCATAAGTGAAATCTATTTAACTCCGAGATTCCCCTCAGTTGTTTTCGCTTTCTGGTCGTCTTTGCTACATGAGTGACTTAAAAGATGCTGCGTGTGTGGTAAAGCCCATAAATCTAGCAGACAGCCATCCAGCTGCATTTGTCTGAACCAAGGCATTACTTGTCCAGTGTAATGAACTTCTTCCTTTTAGGGCCTTGATGAGCAGCTGTGGGAAAGGGAGCTGGAATTCAGCACTGAACTTTGCAACTATTTTCTGTGGTTGTGGGGTTTTTTTTACTGCACATTTCAGAGTAGGTGTATGTGGCCTACCAGAATGACTTGCGAGCCATGAACTTGCTCATAAATCAGGTTCCCCCAGTAAAGCTGTTAGATATATTTGTTGTCTGACTGGGCATTGTGCTCTTTATCCTGACTTAAGGGTTGCTTCTGCAATTTACTGTCTGATGTTACCTATGACTGACAAGAAGTCGAGTTCCCAAATGCCAATAAAGGCATCAAAGCCTGTCCCTTTGAGTAACAAGTTTGAGCGACAGTTGTGTGTGAGGTTTTCTGATGCACGTAAAATAACGTAGCTTGTATGGGTAATAAAAAGGAAAGAAAGAAAGAAAAGTCATGAAATGTGGCTGGAGCACTACACTGTTCATCTATACAAATAATGTATTCTCACTTAAATGCACAGGGCTGCAGTATTTGCAGATCTGTTTTTCCCTGTAAAGGCAATTTAACAACTGAAATGAAGTTCAGTTTGGGGAGAACGAGATGAAGGGTGAAAACGTTCAGAACTGAAGTCCTCTTTCAAAATGGTTTGCATCCCCTTTTGAGAATGAGACTTAGGCTCTAGGGTAGCTAAGCTTTAAAAGAGCACCTGATCTTTGGTCTTTTTGCTGGAAAAGTGAGCTGGAGAAAGTCACTTCTCTGCATCCTTTGTAGGTTTCTTTTAGCAAACCTGCTTCCTTAGAAGACAAGGTCTTAATGCTTAGTATTTGGAGTAAGCATTTGTTTCTTCCTTGCCTTTTGTAGGCCTCCTGGTTATCCCAACATGAATCAAGGGGGAATGATGGGCACTGGACCTCCTTACGGACAGGGAATTAACAGTATGGCTGGCATGATAAACCCCCAGGGCCCACCCTACCCGATGGGTGGGAATATGGCTAACAACTCTGCAGGTAAGCCAGTGCTGTCGGTTAGGCGTTTCATTGATGTCCTCGTACTGGATTGAAAATCAGTGATAAAGATTCTTTTAACTTCCTAGGGATGGCAGCAAGTCCTGAAATGATGGGTCTTGGGGATGTCAAATTAACACCTGCAACTAAAATGAACAATAAGGCAGATGGGACGCCAAAAGCAGAATCCAAGTCAAAGGTAAAATGTTTTGGTTTTTGTTTTTAATGACTCCCATCCTTTTCAGCATCCAGGGAAATAAACCCATTCCACGTTAACTTGGATTGAACAGTGCATCCATCTAGTAGCGAGTGTGGCTCCTGAGAGAAACCTAATTTGATTCGTCCTCCTTACCCTGAACAGACTTCTCATTAGCATGGTTGTCCTTGTAGTACGTGATCTGACTGCTACTTGTGACCATGGTTCTAACTGAAGAGTGTGGCGAGTGAGTGGGATATCCTCTTTTGGGATGTGTTAACGTTTCGGAGCGTAAGTGTCTCGAAACGTGTGTATGTGTGTTTTAGAGTAGGCTCTGGCTATAGTTGCAGTAAACATATGTTAATAACAGTATTCTTGAGGAGCCTGAACTCTGCCGTCCCCTACAGAGACCCACTAGCCCTCAGGAAGGCCAGGAAAGGGACTTCTCTATCACAGTTCACATGTCCTGCCCTGTTTCTGACTCACAAGTTCAAGCCTCTATCTAGAATTTCTAACAGATGCCTGGCACGCCTTGTTTATATGTTCTCGTTTCAACTGTGGGCTAGTCTTGCCCTTATTAACTGGGGAGAAGGTACCTGAACCAGATGCACCTTTTGGGTCAGCTTTAGCCAAGTCCCCAGATCCTATGAATAGCTAATTAGCCGTTGCTTGAATCGGAAGGGTAAAGGTAAAGACCGTGTAGTTGAAGTGCTTAGTGTAAGGAGATTCAACATGAATTACGCTTGATGTGTCCAGCCTTGGCTGTGCTTGAACTGTGCCAGTGGTTCCAAGAGGTTCCTCAGGATTTATCAGGAAAATTCAAACAACTGAGGGTTTTACTTCTGGAATTCATAAACTGCTCAGAAATGAAGAGGAGCATTTCCCAGTGCTTTGGGAGTAATCTATTTCACTTGCAAAACAATTTAGTATTAGGAATTATCACCTGCCATGGTGAAACTGCCAAAAGAAGTGTAAACAAACCTGAGTTTGTTTCTGGTGTAGGCTCGGAGCTAGTCAGTTATCACCTCTCAGCTGGGAGGTGGTACACTAAAGTGTTACAGTTGTTTCACAAACAAACCTCTTACTAATCCTGTATTAAAGCCAGAAGAGGGAGGCAAACAAGTTCTTCAGGGAGTGTTTTTCTTTGCATTACTGCTACCAGCTTCAAAAGAACCACCAAAAAAGCAGTTTCTGAGCCCGTAGTCTCCTCTTCTGCTACTCGAAGGAAAATAAATGCTCTGCGAGTTTGATACCTGTACCACCAGCAGTCTGCAAGAAGATTCAGATGATCTCTCACTTCTGCTCGTGTGTTCTGGCATCTGCCTTTCTATTTATGACAAACAAGGACTTGAATGCTCTTGGGCTAGGAGATGCAGGAGCTACAAATAAGGGTTGTTCTGTGCTCCTGGTCTGTGCTGTTGAAGGATTATCTCATGTGCTAATGAATACACTCAGTCTTGGGTGTAGGGGTTCATCTTAGAACATCATCAGATTTGAAGTTCAGTTCTACTTTGGCAGTTCATTTTTAAGTAAGCATGTGGAACGCCAAAACCATTTCTGCCTTTACTCCAAGTGTATGTGATCCAGGTGGTAAAAGACAAAATAACGTGCTCATGTACTACGTCAAAAGACTTGTGGGAAGCAAGGCAAGATGCGGGACCGCAGGTTTTACCTCTGAATAGACACTCAGACAATTCAGTGAATCAGATGTGTGGGAACTAGTGTGTGATACTCGTACTTCGTTACTGTAAACTTGTATTCCAAATTCCTGTGATACCTTCCCATATCAGTCTCCCTGGATCCTGATATGCCAGCAGTAGCAAACCAATATGGGAGTTTACGTCATATCTGGGTAGCAGGAGATTTCTGTCAGTGAGCAGGCAAGGGAAGAGAGATGGTCTTTGTGGGGGGCCCCTCGCACACATTTGTCAAAACAGGTGCCTCTAATCTTTCTTTTTCTTTGAGGCGTGTTTATTTTTGTTCCTTTGCAGTGTTTAGTGTCAGTTTAACCTGGCATCTACCACTTGGATAAGGGAAGAGACTAACCAGAGGGCAGTATTCACCCTGGCAGAGTGCAGTAGTCATGGGAAATCTCATTTGCAGTTGAATTAGATGTTTTCTCCTATATTTAGCAAATGAGCCCACAAAGGATGTCTCAAAGAGATGGCTCTCTGCAAAGTCTCCTTGAGGTTTGTTTGGTTTCTGTAGCATTTCTGAAACCTTTCACTTTTTAAAAATACATATTCTATGAATTCCCTGAGTAGCAGCTGATTTTGTGATACCTTTGTTGAATAATACTTGCCTGACGTTGATCTGAGACAAGTGTGGGTCTAATGTAAAGCTGTTCTCAGTATAACAGCAGAACTTCGAACTCTTACCTGACTGCTTTTTTGACCCCATCTCAGATGTGAACTAGCTGTTTTTGTGCTGCTCAGTCCTGATATCTCTTTCCTTCTCCTAGAAGTCCAGTTCCTCTACTACAACCAATGAGAAGATCACCAAACTCTATGAGCTGGGTGGTGAGCCTGAGAGGAAGATCTGGGTAGATCGTTACCTGGCCTTTACTGAAGAGAAGGCCATGGGCATGACAAATCTCCCAGCGGTAGGCAGGAAACCTTTGGATCTTTACCGGCTCTACATCTCGGTGAAGGAGATTGGAGGATTGACTCAGGTGAGCGTCCAGCAGCCAGTGTGGTGACTGGGTGTTTGTATTCAGAGCTGCCCACTGTCTGGCAGTCACAAGTCAAAGTTAGATTTGTAGCTAGATGTAAGCCATGACTTTCCATTTAGCTGTGTTTCTTTTTTTAAAAAATAATGCTTATAAAACCCAGCATCCTTTAAGTGAGCCAAATGTCTGCTCTCCCATTGTCTGGTTGAGAACAGTCTGTGGTGAGATTCAATTCAAGTGTTTTTTTCCCCTGCTTTGTCCAGTGCAAAGATTGGTGACACTGTCTTTGTCTTTGCATCTGGCTGTCAACCGACCTCATGGTTAATTTGATTTGCAATCTGTCCTTGTTGAAAAGTTTTCTCTAGGTGAGGAAGAGAGTTTGCTACTTTTTGAACACAACTGTATCTGCTCTGCTTAGCCCGTACTGCATCCTTTGCTTTAGCTGAGAAGTGTTGATTTCTTCCCAGAAAATTTCTTGGCGGAGAAGTAGCTGGGATTTTGAGTTTAGAGCCTCTTGTTTGGTTGTGCAGGTCAACAAAAACAAGAAATGGCGCGAGTTAGCCACAAATCTCAATGTGGGCACGTCCAGCAGTGCGGCTAGTTCTTTGAAGAAGCAGTACATCCAGTGTCTCTATGCCTTTGAGTGCAAGATTGAGCGAGGTGAAGACCCCCCTCCAGATATCTTTGCAGCTGCCGATTCAAAGAAGTCTCAGACTAAGATACAGCCTCCATCTCCAGGTGAGTTCAGACACTGGTTTAAGGTGTGCAATGAATGCTTGAACCAGAGGATCTCTGGCACTGTACACCCAACTTCCACGTGCTGTGGGCCAGACCGATTCCAAACTTCACAAAGCCCTCACGTCTGTTTCTAATTTCTCTGGTTAAATTAAATACTTTTGTAATGTGGGAGTGAATGATACTGGGAATAAGTCAAGCCTCTTGGGACAGTTCAGTTTTTCTGTGTCCCACCTCTGTGCTAAGTTTAAGAAAAGGGAAAACATAAAAATATGTACATTCATAACACACGCACCTCTGTGCTTGCCAGTACATCACTGCCTTACGAGAATCTGGCGGAGAGAGAAGTCTGGAGTTACCCCTTCAAGGTGATCTCTGCATATTCAAACAGCAGCCCTTGTTGTTACTGCTTAGCTTTGGGAACTTGCTAGAAAAGTTGTGCTTGTTTTGACTATGCAAGTGCCACCTTCTGGGAGTAAACGCTTGATGTGGGTGTGCAGTCATCTTCCTCATGAATTACTTCTTTCTGTCTTCAGCAGAAGACAGTGAGGACTTTCTGGGGCTTTGTGCCCAGAGAGCTTCATAAGCCTATCACATGTTGGATGCTCTAGAATTCAGGCCCTTCAAAATGAACTACTGTTGTTTCAAATTTGATGGGGTGCTCCAGTTTCTGAATATTTAAGCATAGTGTTCAATTCAGGAAAAAAAAAAAAAAGGAGAAAACGTCCAGGCTAGCAGTGCATGCTGTGCTCTTTAGTCTTCGGAAAGTCTGATCGTTTCTGTCTCATTTGCATCGAGTTCATTGCTTGAATTGCTGCTGAACTTGCCAACCCTTTAAGCTTCAGTTTTCCAGTTTGTCTTATAAGTAAAACCTTCAGATGCTTTTTCTGGTCAGGAGCCTGTTCATGTAGGTGAAATAAAAAGTTTTTCTGCTTTGAAGTTCCTGTAATGCTTGCAAAAAATGCCTTTTTGGTTCTGAAACCTGGCATCATCTTTGTCTAGCTCCTGAGGAGTGGAATAATGAACCCTTTTTTGATTGTACTGCAGTTGTGTTTCAGTCCTGCTAAGCCCTTGATTGACAGTGTGCTTGTCCGAATATTCTGTTGGCAACTACATTTATCTATCCTCTCAGTTACAGAGTGTTGTTTTTTTAAAGAACTAAATCATGTCTGTTCACTAGGCAGGAAACTTGTCCCAGTGTAGCTTCAACCTTGGTGTATTCTGCAAGATAAAGCAACTTCTGTGTCATTAGACTAAACTGTCTAAAGGGGCGTCTGAGTTCCGCTTAAGCTAGACCACAAATCCATCCCCACTTTCTTTCCAGAACCTCTTTCTTGCCCCCCTGAGATACCAGGCAGTGGAACAAAGATGTTAAGAGCATTTGGAGTTTATTTGGAGAGGGCTGAGACTTCTAGGAAGCCACTTAAAACTTCTTGTAGCACTAGGTGCCTGTCAGAACGGATTAGATGGTGCATCAATTTTTGTTTTAGCTGATACCATGGTACGTGAAGGTCGTGAGCCTGCCTTCTGGACTGTGGTACAGGTGATCTCTTGCTTCAGCACATCAGCAGTAGGAATTTGCGGGGCTGCTATCCCAAACTCTGCACGTTTGTGCAGCTCTGTTGACTTAATCCACAGGTTTGATTCCCTACGAGAGGACTGTGCTGTATTTCCTATTTAAACTGTTCTCTCCACTTGTCTGTCTTCAGGCTCCTGCAACTAGGAATATGCAGAGGCAGCACTGAAGCACGGTTGGTTGCTCTGATCCTTTAAGCTGTATCGCTCAGCACGTTCATGCTCCTCTTTCGCTTTCCTTTCCCTCCTCTCTCTTGCTCCCCTGGATCGGCAGGAACTGAGAGTGTAGGACACAGCACAAATTGCTTTCTCAACCTCAGCTCCAGACTTAAGAGCCATAGAGGAGCGTTAGGTCCCAGTGGGCACTACTGTTCCAGGGCATCGCTGAGGCCCTGCTGAAGCAGCGTCCTCCAGACTTGCACACACAGAGGCCTGTCTCCCAACAAATCACCCTTATTGGGGAATAACTTCTCTGTTTGAAAGCCAAGTGGACAACAGTGCGGCATTTTGAAGTTCCATCATTTGGATGACGGGCTCTGGCATCCCACACAGACACACGTGCTTTGCTCTCCTTGCAGACTTTATAACCCGTTGGCATTGGCTTACACTTCGTTTCAGCCTGTTCTGTAAATGAACTTCTGCATAACTTTGTGAATGATGAGGATCGCACTGCGTGATTTTCCATTAACCACTTTTTGAGGCTGCAGAGCATCTAAAGGCTGCAGAGCATCTAAAGGCCTTGCAGGACAATCATCTAGGTAGACCTCTTGGTGCTGGAGCTGTTTTCCATGCAGTGGGCATTCATAACCCTTAAAAAGCAAAAGTGTTTACAGAAAGGCCTTGGCTGGAGTATTGGACTGGGTATTGCCTCCTGGGTGCTCGGCACGGGTTTCCTGCAAACCTTCTTGGGTTCCTGCTCACAAACTGCAGCGTATCCCTGGGGAGGCATAATCAGTCTGCCTTTGGGTTTTAATTCCCAGAGCATGGAACTGGCCTGGCTCCAACTGTGTGTAAATTTGTGAGTGGGAGGGACGGCAGGGGGTGGGGACAAACACCAAATGGCAGCGATGCAGGGAATGTCTCGAGGCCTCTTCCTGCCGATGCCAGCATTACAAACAGAGACGAGCGGCGAATTCCTGGGGGAAGTGCGTGGAGCTCAACCACTGCTGACGAGGAAAGGAGAACGGCGGGGAGGGCCCATGAATGAAACTCCCCGCTGAGCTTGCCTCTGCCCTTCCTTCTCCCGAGACCTCCCCGGGCTGGGAGGGAGTTGCGGAGAAGAGGACAGGGTGCCAGGAAGGTGGGGTGTAAACAAACATGCCCTGGACGTGACCTCGGAGGATTTTAATGAATAGCTGAAATGACTCATCAACCAGCAGGGCTGAAGCTGAGGGATATCGGGTGCTGGGGATGGTAACTAATGGAAACATTAATTAAGAGTTCAGCTCTTGCCAGCTGCGAGGAGCGTATGAACCTGAGAGCTGACACTGTCACAGCGATCCAGGGGCAGAGGAGAGCTCCTAGAGCTGACGACACAGCTGGATTACACATGACGGCCTGGGATTTTTGACGAAAGCTTACTGTAGCGTAAAGCAACCCGTACAGAGCCAGGGAACTTGCTGGACAGGTTTTGCTGTTCAGTGAAAGATCCGGCATCTCCGGCATTCCCTGTCCCAGGAATCCTTGGGAGTGGTGCTTGAAATTAACCTGCGTGAATTAACCCCTCTCGAAGGGCAGAGCAGACAGAGGAGCCTTGTTCAGAGTTACTTGGTGACTTCAGCTAACTTCCTGGAGTTTCCATCACTAGAAAGATTGTAAGATTTCCAGGAGAGGGCTCAAACCCACCTTCTTTCTGGCCCCGAGGTGAAGGTGATGGGTCAGTGGTGGTCGCTTGGCAAGAAGCACCATATTCCGTACTGCATGGTGCACTGTAGAGCATCAACCTTTGAAGCTAGATAGCCTGGGCAACGCGACACAGTGCCACAGTGGTGGCATGGTGTGTGAAAGGGAATGTGGTTAAGAATGAAGGCATGATGAAAATGAACACGTCCTCTCAGCTTTACGTTACTGTACATGGTTCTTCTGGGAAGTCTGGCCCAGTATGTCCTTGCAGTGTTGATCTCCTTGTACCTTTTTTGGCCATGTTTCATCTATCTCCTTCTTGAAGGACTCTCTGCTCTCTGTTCTTGAGGCTGATGTTCTGGGAGTTTCTGGGTTGCATCTGTAGGGTGCAAAGCTGCTCACACCACATTTCTGTTCTTGCAGCGGGTTCAGGCTCAATGCAGGGTCCTCAGACGCCCCAGTCCACCAGCAGCTCCATGGCAGAAGGAGGAGACCTGAAGCCACCAACTCCAGCATCTACGCCACACAGTCAGATGCCCCCTTTGCCTGGCATCAGGTATGAAACCATCGCACCCTCTTCCACTATGCTGGATGCAGCATGACTGTGAGGTTGCTTCTGGGTCACTACCACAGACGGCTGTTTTGGTGGGGCTCCGTGGCTTTGCTCCTTTGTTAATGGCTCACAGCAACATTGTTGGCCCTGCATCTGTGTGTGAATAATCATGGCTTTTGGGATTGGGGTTGAGGACAGTATTGCAGAAGGGCAGTTCTTCATGCCTCTGTTGGAGGAGCATGGCTGTGGTCCTTCTAGGGGACAGCAACACCTGAGAGGAACATGTGGGGAAAAGTATCCTGAGGAGCATCGTGGACCTCTATAATCCTGTGTTTGTGGTTTTTTTTTGAATCAGGAGTAACTCAGTGGGCCTTCAGGATGCCTTTGCAGATGGTAGTGATCCTACGTTCCAGAAGCGGAACTCCATGACTCCAAATCCAGGGTACCAGCCCAGCATGAATACCTCCGACATGATGGGTCGCATGTCTTACGAGCCAAATAAAGATCCTTACAGCAGTATGAGGAAAGGTGAGGAACCCCTTGTGTGCTTTTCTCCTTGAGTAGTAATCCCTGTATCTGGCTGTACGCTGGAATGTGCCGTAGGATACCTTCTTCTTGCCCTTCCTCCCCAGAAGATGGGACGTGTCTTTCTAAGGCAGAGGTAGATGTGCTTATTGATCCTTCTTTCAATATTTCAGCTCCAGGAAGCGATCCCTTCATGTCCTCAGGGCAGGGCCCCAACAGTGGTATGGGTGACCCTTACAATCGTGCTGCAGGTCCAGGGATGGGTAACATGGCCATGGGACAGCGGCAACACTATTCCTACGGAGGTCCTTACGACAGAGTGAGGTGAGTTCTTGAACCCGGTGAGATCCTGATTTGCTTGACTCATGTGAAATGATTACTTTCTCTTCACTATTGTGACTTTGCTGATCATCGTTTTCCCTTTGAGGAGCAAGGGTGAACTTAAGTGGACGTGTGGGTTTTTTGTGTTTGCTTCCACGCAGGACGGAGCCCGGCATGGGACCTGAGGGCAACTTAGCAACCGGAACTCCGCAGCCAAACATCATGCCTTCCACCCCTGAATCGGGGATGTACTCTCCCAGCCGCTACCCACAGCAGCAGCAGCAGCAGCAAAGGTCTGTGCAGGGTGTTGCCACAAACAGCTCTTCCCAGTTAGAGAGCTCTGAGACTCTGAAAGTGAAGCATGCATCCGATCAGACAAGTAATGCATCTGTTTCTTCTCCAGACATGATTCCTATGGCAATCAATTCTCCACTCAAGGCACATCCTCGGGCAGCCCCTTCCCTAGCCAGCAAACTACCATGTACCAACAGCAACAGCAGGTAAGTTATCAGAAAGTTTCTGATGGTGTTCGACTGAGAGGCGGAAGAGTTTTATCTGTGAAATTTGTGAAAAGGGGAGGATGAAAACTCTTCGGGCTGTGTGTTTGCTTTACAAATGTGTAGAATTAAGTACCTTATGTAGGAGGCTTTTTCCCCCCGTTTCCAAATAGTTTAAATAAGTTTTAATTGGCATTTTTGGTGTTGAGTTAGCAAAACAATGTTCTGAGAATGGAGGTTGTGTAGTTTGCAGACGTGCAGGCTCCAGTCAGGCAGCAGGAGATCAGGAAGCTTTACTGGGCTTCTCTGCCCCTCTGGAACTTCCTGAATCCCATCGTGTTTCTGTAACACTTTTGGTCCAAGTGATCAGATGAGTTTGTCTGAACTGAGTCCTTGATCATTCTGGGGAGCTGTTTCAGGTGGATCATTCTGCACAACCCAGGGCTTTTTTTTGTCTTTGCCTTACTGAGCCTGCAGACAAAGGCTCAGACCTTCCTCCACTGCCCCACTGCCTCCTACTCGTTGTCCTCAAAAACATCAGGTTTGTTTCAGGACAGAGTTTGAATGAACATAGATCTCTTTCCATAATCCTTATATATGACTTGGTCTTTGTATCAGTGCCAAGACCCATAATGTTTTCCTGATAATTTTGAGTCCTCTGGTTTAGGAGAGTATAGAGAGGGCACTCGCTGAGCTGTGCTAAGAATAATTCCAACTGCTCTGCAGTTTGGCTCTGCAACCAGAGCCACAGGGCTCTGAGCCAAGAGTTCGAGTTACTCTGGTACTTGTCGTCTTTGAAGCCCTAGAGCTCCATCTGAAGCCAGTCATGACCGTGGAGCTTCTGAGTAAACTGTATAGCAGCTAGAGCATACACCCTTGGAGGCAAGAGAGATGTGGATTTTAATTTTGTCTCGGCAGTTGACTGTTTTCTTCATTTGCACTTAAAAGAAGTAGGGGGGAGAATAGTTCTTGCTCCTTTCAGTGATGTGTTTTGAAATCTACAGGAGAGGAAGAAGCGGGAAGTACAGCAGTTTTTAACACATCTTGTTTGGTGCTTCAGCAGAAACCTCCGTTTTCTGGGAAATACAAGAGAAATAGGGTCTGATAAAATTCCTGGATGTGAAAGGAAACGAGTACCTGTGCACAGCTTGGTTTGTGGTGAATATATAGTAGAGCTGACTCTTTTCTACAGGAAAGTCCTTTCCGTGGGCAGATTTCTGCCTCTAAGGCATCCTTGTAGAATCCACAAGGAAACTACCCAGCCAGCCGCAAGGAATTGGTTTTGGCTTGTGAAATTGAAAGACTGATCCAACTTCACGTTGGATATGGCTAACAACGAGACAAGTCTTGCCCTCTTACAGGCCACGCCGCGGGGCATATCCTCTGGCTCTGAGTAGCTCTGCCCACTGAGGTTTGGGTTGCTTGTTTCTAAGTGGATAATCTCATATTGTCGATGCCTTTATTTCCCCTGTAGAATTACAAGCGACCGATGGATGGCAGCTACGGCCCGCCTGCTAAGAGACACGAAGGGGAGATGTACAACGTACCATACAGCGCCGGGCAGGGGCAGACGCAGCAGCAGCTGCCTCCAGCACAGACCCAGCAACCGAGCCAGCAGCAAACTGCACAGCCGTCTCCACAGCAGGACTTGTATAACCAGTATGGGAGTACATACCCTGCTGCTGACCGCCGATCTGCCGGAGGGCCGCAGAACCAGTTCCCATTCCAATTTGGCAGAGACAGGGTCTCGGCTCCCCCAGGCTCCAATGCTCAGCAAAACATGCCTCCTCAGATGATGGGTGGTCCCATACAGTCTACTCCAGAGGGCCCGCAGCAAGGCGCCATGTGGCAAGGGCGCAACGAAATAGGGTACAGCTATCCGAATCGGCAGAGCGCTGGCTCTGCGCCCCAGGGGCCTGCTTATCACGGAGTGACTCGAACAGATGAAATTCTGCATTCAGACCAGAGGGTCAACCATGAGGGACCATGGCCTTCCCACGGGAACCGGCAACCTCCTTATGGTCCCTCTGCCCCCGTGCCCCCAATGACTAGGCCCCCCCAGTCTAACTACCAGACCCCTCCTAGCATGCAGAATCACATTCCTCAGGTATCCAGCCCAGCACCTCTGCCCAGACCTCTGGAGAATCGCACTTCTCCTAGTAAATCTCCATTCCTGCACTCGGGGATGAAAATGCAGAAGGCAGGACCGCCAGTCCCTGCCTCGCATATAACACCAGCAGCTGTACAGCCTCCCATGATCCGACGAGACATCACCTTCCCTCCGGGATCAGTAGAAGCTACGC
This sequence comes from Balaeniceps rex, assembly GCA_013401315.1. NCBI lineage: Eukaryota > Metazoa > Chordata > Aves > Pelecaniformes > Balaenicipitidae > Balaeniceps > Balaeniceps rex. The sequence continues at coordinate 44,103 of VYZW01024354.1, read as the reverse complement.
AACCTGTGTTGAAGCAGAGGAGACGGCTGACAGCAAAAGATATTGGTAAGAGAAAACTCCTGCTTTTCTGCTTGTGCCTGCCGAGGGGGTGGGTGCTGCCGTTACCCTTTGGTACAGTACTGCCGGGCGGAAGGGCTCTGCTGGCTTTGAAAGAATTATATTTTTGGAGGTTAGCTGTGTTTTCAGACATGATTTTGGCATTATCTGCGGAGAGATTGCTGGTACATACAGTCTGTACATCATCTTAAACAGGCTCTGCTCTTCATGGGCCCAAAAAGCAGTATCACGTATCTCCTTTTTGTTTTTAAACTCCAGGAGCTGGAAGTATCATGTGTTTATGTTACAGGAACTCCTGAAGCCTGGAGAGTGATGATGTCTCTGAAGTCTGGGCTGCTAGCTGAAAGTACGTGGGCCTTAGATACCATAAACATCCTGCTCTATGATGACAACAGCATAATGACCTTCAATCTCAGCCAGGTGGGTGCAGATGCTCTCTGATGCAGGTCTTTGAAGTGCTAATTTTGTAGGGTTTTCTGTCAGCGAGATAGCAACAAGCAGCCCATGCACTTGTAGGGCCAGGCTCCCAGACGTCCCTGTACCTGCGGAGCACGCCAGGTCTGAAGAGAGCATGGGGTCTGGGTAGCTGGGCGCTGGCTACTCACTGGCCCATGTAATCTATATGCTCGTTGGCGTGCAAGCGTGTGTTTTCTCCTCTCTGGTGAGACGTATTGCGTCTGTAACAGAGGAAGTGAATAACAGTGGGGAGGCCATAATGGACTTTGCAGCGAGAGTGCTGTGAAAGGCTGGAGGCTGCTTGCATTTTCAGGTGTTGATGGCATTCGTTCACCTCTGGCTCTGTCTCTTCCCCGGGACAGTGCGCAGTGAGGCTGGGATGCCAATCCGGAGGGCCAGCCTTTCTCAGTTAGTTGCCACGTGCCTCCGTGGCTGTTGTAAAAACTGCTCGGCAGTACTGTAAAGGCTGTTTTGCTTAGCGCTGCCCTTCGCCTCCCTGTGTATTAACCAGAGGGGAGAAACAACGAAGAGCAGATGTGTGTTTGCACAGGTACGTGTGTCTGGAGGGGGGGCGGCTTGGATACTGACAGTCAATATCTGGTTTTGCCTTTGTTCCTTTTCTCAGCGGATGGAAAGCTCTCTTTTGCCAACAGTTTGTGGCCAGCATGAGAAGAACCCATTAATTAACATCACTGCTTAAATTCTTAGCGCCTTATGCCCTGCTTTCCCAGTTGCTCATGTTGGCCTAAGTTGTTTTCTGATCACTGTTCCCTTCCTTCCTCCCCCTCCTGTTTTTCTCCTCCCTCGTAGCTGCCAGGCTTGCTGGAACTCTTGGTGGAGTATTTCCGGCGCTGCCTGATCGAGATATTTGGAATCCTGAAGGAATACGAGGTGGGAGACCCAGGGCAAAGAACACTATTAGATCCCGAAAGGTTCTGCAAATCTTCAGCTTCCTCTCATGAAGAAGGGGAGGAGGATGATGAACCACGGAGCCTGAACTGTGAGGAGGAAGAGGATGAGGAAGAGGAGGAGGCTGCGTTTTCGAGCAAGGACAAAGCACCTCTAGAGAGCAGCGAGGAAAAACTAGTTAGTAAATTTGACAAGCTTCCAGTCAAGGTTGTGCAGAAAAACGACCCGTTTGTGGTAGATTATTCAGACAAGTTGGGGCGAGTGCAGGAGTTCGAAAGTGGACTGCTGCACTGGCGGATTGGTGGCGGAGATACCACCGAGCACATCCAGACCCACTTTGAGAGCAAGACGGAGCTACCTTTGACTCATAAACGAGCTTCCTGCAACTCTGTCTTGAGGAAACGTTCAGCAGCTGAGAGCAATCTGAGCACTAGGGAAGGAGAGACTCCTCCATCCGACAGCTCCTCGGAGAAGAGGATAACTGCCACCATGGACGACATGCTTTCGGCACGTCCGGGCTCCCTGGCAGGGGAGGAGGAAGAGGTCAAAGCTTTGGAAACGGCGAAGGAAAGCAGCAAGTTTCCCTTTGGCATTAGTCCAGCTCAGAGCCACAGAAATATAAAAATTCTGGAGGACGAACCTCACAGTAAAGACGAGACGCCCCTCTGCACCCTCCTAGACTGGCAGGACTCTCTGGCGAAGCGCTGCATCTGTGTCTCTAACATCATCAGGAGTTTATCGTTTGTGCCGGGCAATGACTTTGAAATGTCTAAACATCCCGGGCTGCTGCTGATTCTAGGGAAACTGATTCTCTTACACCATAAGCATCCAGAACGCAAACAGGCACCCCTGACCTATGAGAAAGAGGAGGAGCAGGACCAAGGGGTGAGCTGCAACAAGGTGGAGTGGTGGTGGGACTGCTTGGAGATGCTGCGTGAAAATACACTGGTCACATTGGCCAACATTTCTGGCCAGCTGGACCTCTCCCCTTACCCGGAAAGCATCTGTTTGCCTATCCTGGATGGGCTCCTCCACTGGGCAGTCTGTCCATCAGCAGAGGCCCAGGATCCCTTTCCAACACTGGGGCCCAACGCGGTCCTCTCCCCTCAGAGACTGGTTTTGGAAACACTCAGCAAACTCAGCATCCAGGACAACAATGTGGATTTGATTCTTGCAACTCCCCCCTTCAGTCGCTTGGAGAAGCTGTACAGCACCATGGTGCGGTTCCTTAGTGACAGAAAGAACCCGGTGTGTCGAGAGATGGCTGTGGTACTACTGGCCAACTTGGCACAGGGGGACAGCCTGGCAGCAAGAGCGATTGCTGTGCAGAAGGGCAGCATTGGCAACTTGCTGGGCTTCTTGGAGGACAGCCTGGCCGCCACGCAGTTCCAGCAGAGCCAGGCCGGCTTGATGCACATGCAGAACCCGCCCTTTGAGTCGACGAGCGTGGACATGATGCGCCGAGCTGCTCGGGCGCTGCTCGCCCTGGCCAAGGTGGACGAGAACCACTCGGAGTTCACGTTATACGAGTCGCGGCTGTTGGACATCTCCGTGTCGCCTTTGATGAACCCTTTGGTTTCACAAGTTATTTGTGATGTACTGTTTTTAATTGGCCAGTCATGACAGCTGTGGGATCCGAGACCCTGTGTGCGTGTGCGTGAGTGAAGAACTTAGAAACTGACTGTTGCCCTTTATTTATGCAAAACCACCTCAGAATCCACTGTCTGCCCTGCGCTGTCCTGCTTCTCCCTTGGGGAAAATGTCCCCTTTCCCTCTCCCCTTCCCCTGCCCTTCAAATTTGTCCTGAATCCCTTATTAAAGGAGACAAAAGTTCTGTCTACATAGAAGACTTTTTTTATTTTAACCAAAGTTACTGTCGTTTACAGTGAGTTTGGGGAAAACGACTTGCCGTGTTATCACATTGACAGGCACCACTTTCATAACTGTTTTTAATGGTAAACTCTGAAGGACAAAAGTGACTGCTGTGTGGTTTATCGTTGTACATTCACAATCTTGCAGGAACCAAGAAGTTACCAGTTGTGAACAGACCTTGTCCAAGGGAGGCCTGTGCAGTAGCGTGTAGAACTTCATGTACTGTACACCTTAAACTGTAAACATACTGTAATAATGTCTCACATGGAAAAAAAAAAAAAAAAAACGCTGGATCAGCAGCAAGCTGTAGTTTTTAAAAATGTTTTTAGTTAATGTTGAGGAGAAAAAAAGGCTTTTCCCCCAAAGTATCATGTGTGAACCTACAACACCCTGACCTCTTTCTCTCTTCCTCCTTGATTGTATGAATAACCCTGAGATCACCTCTTAGAACTGGTTTTAACCTTTAGCTGCAGCCTGAATGCTGCCACGTGTGTATATATATATGACGTTGTACATTGCACATACCCTAAGATTCCTTGCAGTTTTGTCCCCCTCTCTCTACCCCTTTATAGTATGACGAGTTAACGAGTTGATGACCTGCAAAAGCGAGACACAATTATTTAATCTCTTGCCAGACATCCCTCCCTGGAGGATGCTGTACAGGTCTCTGTGTATAAAGTCATTGCTGTCTCAGCAGCCAATCAACTTATAGTTTATTTTTCCTGTTTTTGTTTTCTTTCTAATCGAGGTGTGAAAAAGTTCTAGGTTCAGTTGAAGTTCCTGATGAAGAAACACAATTGAGATTTTTCAGTGATGAATTCTGCATATTTGTATTTCAGACGATGTAGCTAAAAACTTGATGTAAATTCCTCCCTTTTTTCCTTTTTTGGCTTAATGAATATCATTTATTCAGTATGAAATCTTTATACTATATGTTCCACGTGTTAAGAATAAATGTACATTAAATCTTGGTAAGATGTTTGTAAGGGTTTTTTTTATTAGCAGAATGGGGAGGTACCTTCAGTGCTGTCAGGTCTTGTAGGCGTGATGTTGCAGGTCAGCTCCTTAGGTACCACGCAGCGCAGAGACCTCGAAGGTCCCGGGCGTTACAGCAGTGTCTGGGGATGACAAAGTCCTGTCCTGCTCTGGAGACCCTGGTGCTGTGTGGTCTGGCTTTGCTTTCTTTGCTTGGCTTGTTTCAGTGACGGAGTTTTGGCTTTGTGCTGCTTAGGCTCGGGTAGGAGCGGATTCGCAGTGTGAGGTGAAGCTGTGGCAGAGACGCGTAGTTCACAGGGTGCGAGAGGCTGTTGCTTGGAAGGGAGGCAGTTCCCTTTCAGCTCCGTAAAATGGAAAAATTCTCATTCCCCTCGCATTTTTCGCATTGTCTTGGAACCGTGGCGTGGACTCTGACTTCCTTCAGAGGACGGGGTTTTCCAGCGGACAGAGCTCTGATGCCCTTCAGCAAACGGCCAAAGTTCAGGCTCTTCATGTGAAAATCCGCACGTTTTCATGGGTTAGTAAATGGGTATTTTATTTAGCCCGAAGCTTTATCCTCAAATGGTAATAGAAGCAGGCTTGCTAGAAGGGCACCAACCTCGTTTAAGCAAAAGAGCTAGTTAAAGAAAAAGGAGAAGGTTTTTTAAAGGCAAGTGTATTTTTTGTTCAAGAAATCGCTTCGTTTTATCCGAATAGTCCTCTCCTGGGACACTCTCAGTTCCCAGGGCCCTCCCTTAGCTGTGTTCCATAAACTTCAGATACCTGGGAGTAATTGTGCCAGAATCAAACGGACTCTTTTCTGAAAAGTCTGTTTACCAGCAGGAATTGCGGGAGCTCTTTGCCTGGCAAAAGGAGAGTCCTTAAAATGGATTTCTGAAGAGACAGGAATGGTGCTAGGCTTCCTTGGCTTTAAAAAATACTGAACGGAAACCGACTTGAGATAAGAATTCTGCTGGACTTTGCTGTTCTGCGACGATGTTGTTGATTTAAAACCAACCTCTTTGATAATTTAGTTCTGTATTCCAGGAGCTTTTGTTTAATCTGATTAAATCAATGTAAAAAAATTTACTTCTTTTTCTAAACAGAAAGGACCTCAGCAGCAAGGTTGAAGAAGGTAACGTGAGCAGCTTTTGTACAGCCTCTGTTGTTCGTGTTATGGTGAATTTAATCATAAGTGCATGCTACATTTGGGAGGGAAAGAACAGTCACAAGTGGTACTTTTTACCAGTATTTATACAGCCCGTTGATCTGAGGGGAGTAATTCCGCTCCCCAGCGCTGGCGTGCACGCAGACGTGTACACCTCTCGCACTTCTAAAATGGTTAAAAGAAAAATAGCAGAGAGGAGAAATTAGTAAAACGAAAACAAGCAGTGTTCACAGTTTGTAATTAGGGACTATTTTGAGAGCCACACCTGATCTCAAACTGAACTTGGCTGCCCCGAATGCAAATCCTTGATGCTTTGACCTGATTTGTACCAAAAGCTTTCCATTTCTGCAGGCATTCCTTAAAACGCCTCTCTCTGACCCCGACCGCTCCGCCGTTTCCCGTTTTTACCAGCAAGGGGGAAAACTTGAGTTCTTCCGAAGCCAGAGCCCTGATTAAAAGCACTCGGGGAGTCTCCCTTAAAGACGCAGTTGGCAACGATGATTTCTCTTTCATTCCTGCACTAGATATGGTCAGGCCGATACCACGGTGTGTCGGTTCGAAGCACAGAGACCTGCTGCTCTTTGCCGTGCCGGCACCCGGCGCACCGGGAGCGGGACCTGATGGCGTGCTGCCACAGGCTTGCCATGCAGTTAAGCGTAGCGTGAGCTCGGTTAGGGTGAAAGCAAAATCTGATGCCTCCATCATCACGTGGACGAGATCTTGAGGGAAACCTGCCCACCCTCTAGTAATAGTAAGTAATTAATATAATAAGAGACACTTATTACCCGGCTATTGTTATGTGATGTTGCTTAATGTGTTTTGGCAAGAGATGTGTTTAAGCCGTGCCCTTGCTGCAGCCGCCGTGCGGCTTCGTTTGAGGTTTGTGTTGGTGCATCTCCAGCAGTCGCACCTCGCGCTCGGCCGGGGCTGCTGGCTGGCCGTGCCTCGTGCGGAGCGGGGCCGCTCCCGCTTCCCGCTCCACACCCTGAGCCGGGGCTGGACCCGACTCACCCCGTGCCTGGCCACTGGCTGACCTGAGGAATGGGCCCCGGGCCAGGCCAGGGTCCTGGGGCAAGGAGGGCTGCGGCTGGAGGCTGGGCCTGGGGCACCGCAGGCAGCCCAGGCCAGGAGCCGGGCACCAGCTGCCCCACGGCTGTGGTGGGGCTGCCGGGCCTGCACCCTGCTCCGCCGGGAAGGAGCCGATTTAAACTCGTCTGCGACTGCCAGCGGCCGCAGGGAGCCTCTCCCCTCTGGCGGGTGCTGCGCGGCAGCTCCCGATTTTTTCTTTTTTTGAACAAACCCGCTCAATTTGACGCCGCCTGCCCTCATGACAAGGCAGGGGAGGGCCGGGGGCTGCCCTGCGGCCTGCATGCAGGGGGGTGCCCCCGCCGCGGCCGGGGAGGGGCAGGCCTGGGGCCGGGCCGGGCTGCCCATGGCGGAGGCCATGAGCTCCGCCGCCCCCGCCCGCCCTTAACAAAGATGGCGCCGCTCGCCCGCCGCGTGACGCTG